>JAGVSM010003588.1:0-34871 GCA_022494885.1 Micrasema longulum
CTGTTGACGTTCTCTTAAGTAACTTTGAAACCAAGATAAAACATTTCCGCAAATACCTTAAACCTTAAATATTTTATATAGATTTTCCGTATTGAATGTTGAGGGTTTCTTTAAAATTAATTTAATAATTAATGTTTGTACTATTTTAAGAGCAAACAAACAAACCATAATGCCGTTTCCCCGTAGGAGTAGGCAGAGGATAGAACGCCATAACACTCTATCTTGGCATACAGACCTTGCTTCCTCTACATACATACATCTTCTCATGCACGCTCGCTGATTATTCCTTCTTTTTACATGTCCATCTTGGACTTGATCGTGCCATGTCTTTCTCGGTCTTCCTCGTTTTCTGCGTCCATCAACATTCGCATCGTAGATCCTGGGATCCAAATTGCTCACTAGAAAAACTAAGACCATTATTTACAAAACTCTCCTCAGACCGGTCATTGCATATGGTGCCGAATGCTGGTTTGGTAGTGGTGGCTAGGGCCTTTTGGCGCAGCCGTTATGTTAGCACGCTCAGGGACTGCCAGTAGGCTTTCCGTCAGCGTGCTCCACCAAATTGATAAGGATTAACGTCCGCGTGTCACGCTCCGCAAAAGAAACCTCGTAAGAGTAACTTTAACTTCTCGGTCACGGACGGGAACCCTTATGTTGAAATGGTATATGTAAGGTGCGATAGTATGTGAAAGAGAGTACTCACGGTTTGTACGATGTTTATTACACTGAATCAATACAAGAGTTGATTAATGACTATTTAATTAATGTAGAATACGAAATGCTAAAAACTAGATATTTAGATAAAACGTGGATGACGAAGCGATTCAGGTGCTGTTCGGTGGGCGATTCGGGGAGACCTCCTCGTTTTTAGTTATTCGGTCGGCCTGGTGTAATTCCTTTCGTCTATGTTCGGCTATTGTCGGCTCGCCAAATACGTTGACGCGTGACGTCGAAAGCTGGCGCCACACTGGTTTATGACCAAAAGAGATGAAAATATGGTATTAGTATTCGAAAGAAAAATACTTGGGAAGATATTTGGTGCTGCCAACCAAAACGGAGTGTGGAGGAGACGGTTTAATCATGAATTAGAGGCACTGTATGGCGAACTCAACATTGCCCAATTCATCAAAATAAGAAGATTACAATGGTCGGGCCATGTGCACAGAATGAATGATAACCGCACCCCAAAAATATTATTTATACCACTCCGGAAGGCAGACGAAGCAGAGGCAGACCAAAATTAAGATGGCTGGATAATGTGGATAGTGACATTAGAGTGATTGGCCTGACAAACTGGAGAAGAGCCGTGGGGTGCAGGGACGAATGGAGACAAATTCTGGAGGATGCCAGGGCCCACAACGGGCTGTAGCGCCACTGATAATGATGATGAGACATCCATATTTTATTATCTCAAAAGTTCTCCATCTCTGTTGTTATATTTTAATCGTAATTATTCCCCGGGCAAACATTTGGACAAACTCAGTAACTGTTGAATATTTTATGTCTCTATCGAGTCACCCTTTTTTCGCCGTTCCTGCAGTGTCGTGAGACCGACAGTTGCCGTTTCAGGCTTGGCGACAGCTAGCTGCTCGTTTTCGGACCCTTCCTAACAAGTTAACATCCTTTAAAAAAATAGGGATTCCATATGGAAACCCGTATTCGAGAGTTGGCCTGGTGTGGAACTTTATATATTTTCAGTAGCGCATTCGATGTTATTTTTTTTATTTATTTATTTATACTTTTACATTGTTGGTATTCTTTTTTTATACAGAATAATGTTCCCTCACTGGGGTGTCCCGTGCCGAGGGAAACATTTTACAAAATTTATTTTATTTATTTTTTTATTTTATTTTTTTATTTTTGCACCACAACACCAGGAGGCCCAATTACAGCGGTGAATTACATCACAGAACACCCAGGCTTGAGAAAAATCGCATTTAATTTTTTTGTGTTTTCACCGGGAATCGAACCCGGAACCTTCCGTCTGTGAGTCAAGCGTCTTGACCACTACACCACGGAGGCCGCCTGTGAAAAATGTGAAACATGCCTAAGATTAGCTATTTAACAAAGTTAACATAATAATAACAGCTTGCCCACCACATACCGCACACCGCATCTGAGGACCTAAGTCTCCTTGGCGGTGCCCACTTACACGGAAAATTTGCTCGTCGTCAAACGAGAAAAGCTGCCCGAAGGAGCTCTCTGAAATCGGGTAGCCTTAGCATCTTTGTGCTGAATGAAAGTAATCCAGAAGTACGTAATATGTACTTCGTTGGCTTGAGAAGGAGGGAAGTGAATTCTTCACTGACTGGAATTAAATTGATTAGACATGATCAATTCGCCGAAATGATTACAAAACTTTTTAAAAGCCTTGAAATTCTTTTTAGAAGCCACCAGATCTGTATATCCGACAGGACCTATAACAGCGCCACGGATAGTAGCGAGAAGCTCCATTCGGTAATCATAGGGAAGGGGAAAGGGACAAGACTAACATAACAATAACAATAAAAAAAGCGTAAATTATCCAATTAACCTTATTATAAATAACATAATTAACAATAAAACATTAATATTCATAAAAAACATTACCAATTTATACAGACCAATTTAAAAAAATCATAAACAGTGCATCCATTTTATCTATTTGGCTTGATCCACTTATCAATCCGTGCGCAACCCACCTCCACTATCCATTTCTTAATAGCAATTTTATATTGTGAGAACTTACTTACTGTCCTTATGGATAATGGAAGTAGATTGTACACTTTAACCGAGTAGTAGGCCAATCCTCTTTGACTGAAGGTTGTATTTATTTTGTTATATTTTTGCAGCATCAGGGTGGAGCATCTAGTAACTCTTGTATTTGTAACGGAAGGTAGAGAATAATGTTTACGTGCGTATAGTAACAGAGCTTTTACATAAAGTTGTTTTATAGATTTGACATTAAGATTTTCAAATATTCCGAGGGAGCTAGTTCGGATTGGGACTCTTAAGATGATTTTTATTAAAGCTTTTTGTGCAATATATACAAGTACTACTACTACTACCATCACGCCATTTCCCTGTAGGGGTAGGCAGAGAGAATGGACCGCCACACACGTCTATCCTGGCAAACATTCCTAGCTTCTTCCACATTCATACATCTTGTCATACATGCCCACCATGACCACATGACCAGACTTAAGATTTTGGTTTATCTGATCATGCCACGTCTTCCTTAGTCGTCTTCGTCTCACGCTACCGTTAATTTTCGCCATACATACTTGTTTTACCATTCTTTCGTCGTCCATTCGTTCTACGTTACCAAACCATCTCAGAGACCCTTTCTTAATCTTATCAATTATACTTGACTCGGATTTACACTCTCGCCTGATTTCATCATTCGTAACCCTATCATACATTGATTTCCCACACATTCGTCTAAGAGATCGCATTTCAACCGCGTTCACTCGGCTTTCATCCTTCCTGTGCTAGTTCCATGTTTCACTTCCATACATAAGTGTTGGGACTAAAACTCCGTTGTGCACTGCCAGTTTAGCTTCGATTGACATATTTTTATTAGCAACAATCTGTGTTTAGTGCTCCGTTTATTTTGTTGCCCGCATTTACTCTCCTTTCAACATCTTTTTCTACTCTTCCCTCTCTTGAAAACATGCTTCCCAGATACACAAATTCTTCAACTTGTATGGCGATACAAGAAGACTTTTTTGATCAAGTATATAAGTGAAATGGTTATCTTATCATCATTTTTTTATAATATTCATTGGCATTTACTTTCTTGACGCCAATACGGAACTCATATCATCTGGAGCGTTTGCAGAATCACAGCATCCGCTTTATTTTCAATCTCAAAAAGTATGACCATGTATCACCCTTTCGCTCCGAACTCAAAAGGCTTCGTTTTGGTCAGCGCATAAACTTTCAATCTCTCTCACTTCTTGATAATATTCTTCACAACCCTTGCGCTGCAAAATATCTTTCTGAGAATTTCATTTACCTTTCTGATCATGATATAGATGCTGTAGTTAAATAATAGATGCTGCTAGTTTAGATCTGGGACTCTCAATGAATATAAGCAAAACTAAGCTTATGATCATTGATCGAGCTAATAAAGTAGCGCCATTATCCTTACTGCGCAACTTAGAAAGAGTCAACAATTTCATTTATCTAAGTTCTCTCATTAGCGATGGCGGTGGGTGTGAAGGTGAAATACGGCGACGTGTTGGTATTGCCAAAAGTGCTATGAGTCGGCTGGTGAAGATCTGGAAGAATCGCAGTATAACCATTAACACCAAAAAGAGACAGGTGAAGGCCTTGGTTTTCTCAGTGTTCATGTATGTTGTGGAGTGTTGGACACTGAGGGAATCTGAAAAGAAAAAAATTGAAGCTTTCGAGATGTGGTGTTGGCGGCGAGTGCTGCGGATTCATTGGACGGCCAGACGTACGAATGCATATATTCTCCAGGAACTGGACATAGAAGAAAGACTGATTATCCATGTGCAAGAAAAGAATCCTGCAGTTCTTTGGGCATATTTCCGGGGGAGATTCTGATAGTTTGGAGAAAACTATTCTCCTGGGAAGTGTCGAAGGGACAAGGTCGCGTGAACGTCAACCGACAAGGTGGTTCGGTACAGTCACTGAGTTATCAGAATCATCACTGACGAATGCCTATGGAAGAGCACAAGACCGTTCCAGGTGGAGGGAGACTGTCCACAGACGAGCCATGCCTGGAGTCAGGCGTAATCACCATCCTCAGACATGAGGCACGGATTGAAGAGTTCTGATCATGGTCTTTTTCAGCTTTTTTTTCATTTTACAACTCACTTTTCCGTTCAATGTGCTCGACTTTGAAATGAGCCACCTTAAAATAAGATTTTTTTTAATATTTTTTTTTTTAAATGTTGTTGCAATTTTTTTTTTGCTTTTTCTAATGTCATCTTGACTTATTTTATAAACAAACTGGTTCGCAGTACGCAAGCAGCAACCAGGCCCAACCGTCAGACAGTGGCGAATGGTGATTTTATTTGTAGGTAAGCTATAAAAAAAAAACATTTATTTGTACCTACATAGGAGGTACATAATATAATGTAAGTAATATATACTATAAATTGATATTTTTCTGTGGTTCTGTGTAATACAACAACTCTCATCCATGAAATCATCTCAAACTATGTTACTTCGTGATATATTATATTATATAGATATATTATCCATTGGATTCCTGCTCGCTAAGATGAGTTGGATATTTGTAGGAAGAGAAATTAGTAGGGCCAAAGTCTTGAAAAGGGTTGGCATTGGGTCATTTATTGGGCACACAAAGAATAAGTGGTTGAGATCTTCTTCTTCAAAACGACAATCGCAAATGGGGGAGTCAAAGACACAAATTCTCGCAAGGTGAGTCCTCCTACAGCAATGCCCTATCCTCATTCGACAAATGGCGGATGTACAAAAAAGTTGTTTGGCAAAATTTTCTTAAACCAAAGAGACGTGATGGGATATTACGTTGAATAAGAGCGTAATGTTTTCCTTTTAAAATTTTGGAGCAGTTCCATTTGCGGGACCAGCTAGAAGACATATCAATATTTGGAATTGTCATAAGATCGTCGGCTGGGTAGTTAGCAGGGGCGAACCGTGTATAGAAGCGATTATGCACAGCTTACCATTATATTTGACCAACCATAATAATGTTTTATTGTAACTTTATTTACAGAAAAACAAATAAATAATTACCATATATTTTTAATCATTTCCACCGTTTGTATTTTTATCCTAATATAAATATAAATTTTAATAAAACGCGCCCAGCGCCTGCGGTGAGCCAAGAAACTAGCCGATTATTCCAGCTTATTTTTTCATACAAATAAATATACCATATTGTGAATGTATTAACCCCAGTGCGGGTTTTATCTCCTAGATTAAACTTGCAGATTACACAAATTATTTTAAGATTCTTGATTAGGAAAACAGTATTTCAAATATTGTTTCTTAAGAACTATTTTTCTTTGAGATGATACTTTTGATATATGACTCGCAACACATGTGGCGCTCGACGCGGCCGTTTTTAGCACTAGTAATTACTAGAACAATGAGGCCAGTTGACATTTCAATTGAATACCTAATATCGACTGAATTCGTAGTGGTATTTTTTATTTATTTTTTATTGAATTATAATTCTACATATATGTTAAAGTAATGGATAATAAATCTATATTATATAATATATCACGAAGTTACATCGTTTGAGTTGATTTCATAGATGAGAGTTTTTGTATCACCCAGAACCACAGAAAAACATCCATTTATAGTAAATATATATTACTTACATTATATTATGTACCTATTATATTTTTTATAGCTTAAAAAAATCACCATTTGCCTCTGGTAGTTAGAGTAATTTGTACTTCCATTTAATACAGCTCCTTTAGCTAAAGAATCGGCTTTTTCATTACCTGGAATACCATGATGGCCGGAATCCAGGCTAGGGAAACCTGAACATTTTTTTTGTTTCAGTAAGTACAATTTTTTTAGTAAGCACATTTTTTCTCTTTTCGATAATTTCTGCCAACTACCGCATGTTCATAATTTTATCTGCCTGCATCTGCTCGTCCTATAATCATCTGCCCGCATCTGAACATTTTTACATCATCTGACCGCCGCTTCGCCACATTCTTCTTTATATTTTGCAAATAACTATAGTGAAAGTCCCGTGTTCACCAAAAGAGGACAAAACTACCCAGAAGCCAGAACTTGGAGATATCATCCGGATTTCTGTCCCCGATTCCCTTTCCTGTCTTCCTAAAGGTAGGATTTTTGTCTGCTAAAGTTTGTTTGGCCGCACACTGTTCTTTTCCTCATCTGCCGTCATCGTGCAAACCTCAGAGCAATAATGCGTAACCTAGAGAGGAGCCCAAACGTAGGAAAACCATTATATGACTATTAGGTATTAAGTTAGCTACAGTTCGCAGCAAAACAATGGGCCGTGCTCGGGTCGAGAATTGCCAAATGGATAGTAATTTGCATTGAAAATACTTTTGAATATGTATTTATTGCAGGGTTATTCCAATTTATTTTTCTGTAATTCGCCTATATTTATTTTATAAAACTGAAAATACATGTGTATGTTTGTTTTTTTATTTATTTATTCATTTTATTCACAATATACTTATGTTACATTTATTGAGACATAAATCCCAACTCCATGGAACCAAAGTCCAGTGTTGAGTTTGTTTGTTTGTCCGTCACATCTCCGAAACGGCGAGTCGTAGCGGCCTGAAATTTGGACACGTCATTTTAGATGCGATTTCAAGGTTAACATTGCTATTTTCGAGTAAAATATTAACTTTATATGGATACCTAGTACGACTCCGACATATTGCTTATAATCAACTGTCATTATCAACAGTAAACATACTTTAATTCACAAATTTATCCCCTAAATTGAGAAAAAATAGTATTTGAAGTAAATATGTTGATATAAGCAATGTTTTTAAGCAACATAATACATGTGTCGGGACAATAGATGCCAAAAATCAATGTAAATCATGGGAAAATATTCGGAATAAATTACCTGTGAAAACTGACTCCTTTAAAACCTTTGACGCTCCTACTGCTCCAACCAAACATACTGCAATTCGCCATAGTCGATTTTTATTTATTATAACGTAAATATCTAAGTTATTTACAAACAAAGCCAAGCACAGCTACAAAAGCATCCGATCGAACCGTTATGTTTATGTTGTCAAATAAAACAAATGGCCACCAATTGGTGGCTAACCAACAAACCAACATCGCTTGCGTTCTATGAAACATAGTGATAGGGCGTATCTCTAGGTTACGCGTTATTACTCTGAGGCGCAAACGCGTCTTTTATTTCCCCGCAAAAATTAACACAGATCAACGATTCAGTCAAATAATATCCACACAAAATTATAATCGCCACCCCACCCAGCATTGTACAAATATGTATTTACAGAGTCAAATCGTTAAATAAAACTGCATTCATATTTTCATACACTGTTTAATTATGTTTTCTGCATGCGAATACCAAACATTGATCAAGAAGCATTTCAATATTATATTCATTAGAATTAATATTTCTCTAGTGCAGAGCCCATAAAGTTGTATCCAATAAAATAAAAACCAAATATGTACATAGATAGAAAATTAAGGGTAAAAATATATTTCATTACAGAAACAAGACGAGTTCACAAATGTTGACAGTCCTAATCCAATTTATCTAAGCAAGGTATGTTCAGTGTTGAGAGAAATTGGACACAAGAAAGATGTTCATACTCGCGGTAAAAATTAGAGCATCTAATTGAGGGTTTTAGAAGCAAACTTTAAAATCTCCACCAAAAACGGAAAATTAGTTATTGATGCCAAAATAAACTGTACATAAAAACCTACCTACCTAAACAATAGCGTTATTCAAAACCGTCTCTAAATCTTGCAAAAACCGATTTCAATTAAATTACTTGACACCACAAACTTAGCATTCTCCATTGAGCTGGTGAAGCATAATTATTACAAATCTCACAATCATTTTTTCAAATGTTTTTCACAAATATCTCAGTAACTTATAAATAAAATAAAATAAAATATAAAAATAAGGAATAATTAAAAAAATATATATTTATGGATGACAACCGTGAAGTTTCGCATAAATAAATTGTCTATGTTTTTATGAATGTATGTATGTGTATGCGCATGGATGTGAGTACATGTGTGTGTATGTACATGTGTATTTATGTGTATATATATATGTGTATATATGTGTATGTCTGTATGTGTATGTATCAAAATGTGTATACGAATAAGTTTATATTTTGTTTGTCTGTGCTCTCTATTAATTTGTTAACTATTATAGTATATTAAAATGTAATTGCCTAGATTGGAACGGGGTATGTACCCTTGATAGCTGGACAAAGTGAACATGGAATTGTATTTTGATAAAGAGTGTAAATAAATAAATAAATAATAAAAATAAATAAACTGAACAACTGTGGGTGGCTTCAGCCAAACGACAGAATTTGATCCAGGATACGGCTCTACCCAATGTAGGGAGTACCGCTTTACCCACCGTTAAACTACTGGGAGTTTTACTCAATTCTGACCTATCTCTTGAGGCTCAAATTAGTAGAACGATAAGTTCATGCTTCTACCAGCTGAGACAAATTAAATGCATACGCAAAAATTTGCCGGTTGATGCCGCCCGTCAATTAATAAATGCGTTTGTAGTGTCTAGAGTCGATTATTGTAATGGTATCTACGCAGGTCTACCAATGAAAAAAATGACTCGCCTACAATCTGTACTGAATGCCGCAGCGAGACTTATTTTCGGAATCTCTAAGTTCAGTCATATCACTCCACTACTTCGGGAACTACACTGGCTACGTTTTCCACAGAGGGTCGAATACAAACTCTGTTGGCTTATGCATAAGTCACTGCACAACTCTGCTCCGGAATATCTAAGGGAACTATGCATTCCAGATGAACTAGCTGACAGGCGTCTCACGCTTAGATCAGCTACGTCTACGGCGGGAGAAAACAGTTGGCTTATTATACACTGCTACTAAGCATGCATTCCAGCTAGCTGACTAAAGATTTAGTTATTATACCTCTACGCAAACGCGCACTAAATTTAGTGAACGCGCATTTGCGGTCGCAGGCCCTATGGCATGGAATGCTCTCCCGGCAGAGGTGCGAGGCTGTGAAAGTGAAGTGATGTTTCGGAAAAAACTTAAAACCCACTTGTTCTCTAAATCATTTGAATAAATCCGTAGCACGTGACAACAAAATAAATTGTTTTAATTAAATTACAAATTTTAAAGCTTCAATTAAATTAATTTAACAATAGAATCAATATGTAAAGCGCCCTTGAGGTATTTTATTACGAAAATGGCGCTATATAAGTTATCCATAATAATAATAATAAAATCAATTGATTAATTTATTAATTAATTAATAAATGAATGAATGAATGAATAAATAAATAAATAAACTTCTTCGATGGAGAATTTTAAGTTTGCTCCTAATATCTGTATCCCAGAGGCAGATGGATGCAAATCCAGAATCTGATGAAATGATATTTCGATTTTCGTATCCAGTTTATGATCATGTCCATTGATTTTGAAGAAATGTAAGTCTCATAATGAAAGAACCAATGTATTTCACACTTCCAGAAGTCAAACTGAAGATGGGTCATGGGGTCTATCACAAACTCTGAATTCGGGCGAAGAAATCTCAGGTTTCTGGGCCCTAAAATATTCAATATGTTACCCAAACGTTGCAAAACTATGACCCGGATTCAATTTAATAAATTTGTAAAAAAATGGTTACTGGTCGAGAAAAATCGGAAAATTTACTCAAAATACATTATCAAATAATAAATGGTATAAATTAATATTGTATAACTGTATAATAAATTAATTAGTAAGTAGTAATGTTATTGTTTATTTTTGCATTAAAATGTCTGCCTTAAAACAGGTTGTACCTAGTTAGGCAGACTAGACATGATCCAGAGAAATCTATTACCTAAGTTTGTATGTAGTAGATGAAGTAATGATTTTTTTGTTAATAAACTATGATTATTATTAAATTACTGTTCTGAATTATTAGAAAGCACTTAATTAAAAAATATTCTTTAGGCTATTGTTGAACGTTTGACGTTTGAATTTTCATCCGTCTGCCTCTGAGATACAGATTTTTTTTATAAAGTTTGTATTAAAAAAATTACTTCTTTGCAACGTCACAAGTTTGTATGACCACGTGTTTAAGATAGCCAATAAATCATATCGTTGATATGTTGTTGTGCCAATCGGCAACAGATTCCCAGTTTCCGGGTAGCCATGTTTTTGCGGTACAAACTATTGGTTGACAAAAAAATAATTTCGGTTCACACGTAGACGTTTTCACGATTAAAAATCAATTAGGGTATACTTTAAAATACACTCAGCAACCCTAATTGATTTTTAATTACTTCTTATCTTGGCTTGTATAAAAATCTTCAATCATTAAACGGCAATTATTTTGAGTATATAAAGAAAGTTGGTAAATATTTAAGTTAGTTTGAAAGTGTCCTAACAAGACAAAACGCGTCACAATATACGTTTTTGTCAAAGAATTAAGAATAGTCTAGAAACCGCTTACGCGCATCAAACAGAAGGCGACTAAACTACTCATAAATGAGTAGTATTACGTTTTGACTTATTAGTTTCTTGTAGACCTCAGTACGCAACTCCCGATTCGAATTCAACTATGGCGTGTTGGGTCGTTTTAAAGTGTAGAAATACAGCTGAGAATTTTAAAGAAACAGGATGGGATCACATTTCATGTGTAATTAGCAAATGCACGTGTAAGTAGCCAATGCATTACTTAAAAAATGAATTAGTTTTCCATCTGTCAGATTGTCGAAAAAAACAAAATGGATAAATCGTTAGTGTTGCCAGGGTAGAAAAAACTTTTTAACCCTACTTTGCTCATCTAATGAAAAAATTAATGAAAATTAGACCTCGGATTAAGACACTCCGTGGTGGACATTTGAACGACATTATCTTTAAAACATCAAATATTATTTAACGTGATATAAAAATATCTGTTTCATGTAAAATAAAATTTGTTTTATATTTTAAGTTCAAAGTTCCTTTACTTATCTACTCTGTTGTGTCAATCAATGTTTCCGCGTGCACAATAAAATTTTAGAGAAATTAACAAATTGCTTTTTTTCTACCTTACATGTGTGTTATGATTATATCCTTTCCCATCTGGCAACATTACGCGGCGGCAAAGTGGGGGGATTTTCGGACACAGTCCGATGTATTCAAATATGATTCTACGCTCCTTCTGGACTATTCTTAATAAACGTGTTTTGTTTTGGATACATTACCAAATGAAATATGGATGTTCAAACATAGACAAAGTGGTGAATGTTACACTGTGTTAAGTGGCAACTTAAACCAGCAAATAACAGATCATACACCCACATACGCCTAGACTTCTACATCCATTATTAAAAATGTTTTGCCTCTCTGATGCAATAAATTTACAACTCAAAATATTTAACAATATGGGCTAGACACTAATTTCTATAATCACATTCTAAATAGTTAACAATAATTTAAATCCTTTTCAGTTTTTTTTATGTTTTTTATAATTTTAAAATATATACTTTAAGTAGTAGAATACATTTGTGTATAAGTATAGATAATATATTTGTTTGCTTAAGTCTAACATATTTAGATTATTTCAAATAGTTATTGATATTATGATTAATATTCCCTACAATAATTATTAACATTTTTAATGCAAATAAGTCTCGAATAAAGATTAAAACTATATGATTTTTCGATCGTCCAAATTATAACTAGGTAACGGGTATTTTTTCGTCGTGATAAAACTTTCGATTGGTAACACTGCAAATCTCCAATAGGGAATTATCACATACTTCGTGAGAAATGTTTTCATTTATAATTTTTAAAATAAAATTTAAAAAAATATTTCTTTACTAAAATGCGACATGTTGGCCTTGACAATTGTGACGTCAAGATTCCTGACTATGTTCCATTTTAATTTGAACGGTCACAAAAAAGCTCAAAATTAAACCGAATCATGGGGTATTAGGGGCGTGGCCGATGCAATGAACCGTTTTCGCGGTAATTTAAAATTATAATTGTAAAAAAAAATTATGCTATATTTTTACTAGACAGTATTTCATAGACCATTATTGATTTAAAATTATCGGGTTGTGGTCCCGTGGCTAGTGACGTGGACTCATGAATCAAAGATCAGAGGATCGCACCCCACTCTACCACAACTTGATTTCAAACAAACAAACAAACAAACCATCATGCAGTTTCCCCGTATGGGTAGGCAGAGAGGAAAGAACGCCATATCAATCTATCTTGGCATACAAACCTCGCTTCCTCTGCATTCATACATCTTGTCATGCACGCACGCCGATTATTCCTACTCTTGACATGTCCATCTTCAAGTACTCGATGGACTTGATCGTGCCATGTCTTTCTCGGTCTTCCTCGTTTTCTGAATCCATCAACATTCGCATCGTAGATCCTTTCAACCGCGCTGTCCATGCGCTCTACGTGTCCAAACCAACGCAGCACCCCTTTCTTGATTCTGTCGATAATGCATGTCTCGGCCTTACACACTTCACGGATCTCGACATGTGTGCACCTATCATACATCGTTTTACCACACATTCGTCTGAGGGATCGCATTTCGACAGCATTCGACCTACTTTCATCATCATCTTTCCAATTCCATACTTCGCTCCCATACATTAGAGTTGGCACTAGAACTCCGTTGTGAACTGCCAGTTTAGCCTCCTGCGATAAACATTTTTCTAACAGTGAGTTATTTACAACTCGTTGAAAATGGCAAACAAAATTGAATTATTTGGGCAAATCATAAAAACGCAAAGATTTCTTTAAAAAATAAAAATAAAATTGCAAATAAAAAAAAATTATAAAGTGATATTTCCCAATTGTCCGGATAAATGACTGCTAGATTTTATTGCTTTTGAAATAATACAGTGAATGTTTATTTAGAAAATCAACAATGTTTTGAGTTTTTTCCAAATTTTTGTAGACTAGGACTGGATTCACACTTTTAATACTTTCTTGAAAAAAAATTTGTTCGTTCTAAATATATTTTCAAATATGCTGATATGTCATTTTGACCAAACTGATCATCGTGGTTTCGGATGTGACAGGCTTTAAAGAACAACCTGTATATTGAAAATGTCTCGAGTCTACGTGAAACGCGCGCACAGATCTTGGTACAAATATTTTTTTGAAAAATGGCGTATTTTTTATGAATTTGACCACAAATTTCACCCAAATTGTGTATTACACTACACGATATTGATAAGGTCAAATCTTGTGCAAGATCTTGTACCATTTTCATGCGACGAACATTACATTTGAAAAATGCTTGCAAATTGAGGAAATTTACTTTTAAAATTAGTGTTCAGTTCGCCAAACGTAGAACTCTTCGTGAAACTACGAATTCACTGCGTGACAAATTCGGCGACAACATTATTTCCAGACACTACTACTACTACTACTACCATCACGCCATTTCCCCGTAGGGGTAGGCAGAGAGAATGGACCGCCACACACGTCTATCCTGGCATACACTCCTAGCCTCTTCCACATTCATACATCTTTTCATACATGCCCTTCGGTTCTGTCTGCTTTTGACATGACCAGACTTAAGATTTTGGTTTATCTGATCATGCCACGTCTTCCTTGGTCGTCCTCGTCTAACGTTGCCATTCATTTTTGCCATAAATACTTGTTTTACCATTCTCTCGTCGTCCATTCGTTCTACGTGACCAAACCATCTCAGAGACCCTTTCTTAATCTTATCAATTATACTTGTTTCAGATTTACACTCTCGCCTGATTTCATCATTCGTAACCCTGTCATACATTGATTTCCCACACATTCGTCTAAGAGATTGCATTTCAACCGCGTTCACTCGGCTTTCATCCTTCCTCTGCCAGTTCCATGTTTTACTTCCATACATAAGTGTTGGGACTAAAACACAGTCCGGTTAATGAATGGCCTCCGCGATCTGTTATTTGACGCCATCGATTATTACCTATGGGACAGCGTTTAAGTCCATGGTTTACGTAAATAAACCGACAACTCTTGAAGCATTGGAAGCCAATATAATACGCACCATTTCAAAAGGATTTGTTGGAAAATTTTGACCGAAAATCGAACCGACAGAATGCGCTACATAACTGTCGTTAGTCTGATATTATCTTTAAAAAATACATTTGTATTTTTATTATTTACAACACAATAAAAACAAACTTGTCCCAACAAATATTACACAACAAACCATCGCTATAACGAGGATAGAACGCCATAACACTCTATCTTGGCATACAGACCTCGCTTCCTCTACATTCATACATCTTCTTATGCACGCACGCCGATTATTCCTACTTTTGACATGTCCATCTTCAAGTATTTGATGGACTTGATCGTGCCATGTCTTTCTCGCTCTTCCTCGTTTTCTGCATCCATCAACATTTGCATCGTAGATCCTTTTAGTCGTTCTTTCGCTGTCCATTCGCTCTTCATGTCCAAACCAACGCAGCACCCCTTTCTTAATTCTGTCAATAATGCATGTCTCAGCCTTACACACTTCACGGATCTCGACATCTGTGCACCTGTCATACATCGTTTTACCACACATTCGCCTGAGGGATCGCATTTCGACAGCATTCAACCTACTTTTATCATTATTTTTCCAATTCCATACTTCGCTCCCATACATTAGAGTTGGAACTAGAACTCCGCTGTGAACTGCTAGTTTAGCCTCCTGCGATAAACATTTGTTTGCCAAAGTAGATTTTAGTGCACCGTTCACCCTGTTCCCGGCACTCACCCTCCTTTCAATATCTTAACGGCCTTTCCGTCCCTAGTAAACATACTTCCCAGGTACACAAATTCTTCTACCTGATTCAGAATATCTCCGTTCACGCTGATCTCACATTTAGTTATATTTGCATCCCTTTCAAAAACCATCACTTCCGATTTATCAACATTCATAAGCAAATCGTTTTTCTTGTTTGCTTCTTTTATTTCAATTGAAAGTTATATCACGCTTGAAAAACGCCCTACGTTTATGACATCGAAGTGCGTAAAATGTCCCTTAATACAATGAAAAGGTAGATGATTTACCTGTGTTTGTTAGGAAGTTGCGAATGTGGAATTTTAGCATAAGTAAAGACATGCACACACGTTGACACAAAATATTCAAAACAAAACAGTCAACATAAACTAGAGATAAAACGGATATCCGGTAACTATCCGGTACCCGGTCTAATTTTACTACCCGGCCGGATACCGGATAGCAGCTCAATAACCTAAAATACATTTAACTGCGAAAATTTCATAAAATCAACGCCACTAAATGTATTTATTGATATCGAGCGTATTTGGGAAAAAATACATAATCCTCATTATTTGAAAGATTGACAGTGTTCAGTATGCACTCTAGAAAAATAATTTTACTCACGAATAAAAATTGTTTATTTAAAAATATTTTCCAATTTAAAATATATTTGCGTGGAAAAAATAATGCGCAAGGGGCGAAACCGCCCGAAGCCATTTTAATTATTGAATTAATAAACTTTTAAACCATATTGATATGCAACTCGTTGATCGATAAGTGATCATCAAAAAAAATTAACCCCTTTGTATTTTATGACCATTAAAAGTTTTTTTTAAACTATGAGAAAAATTCGAGTACCAATGTGTTTTTACTGTTTTTTCGACATAGGCCGGATAGCTTAGACGTACGCTGGATGTATCCGGTGTCCGGCCAACCACTATCCGTTTCATCACTTACATAATCATTATCAGGAAAAGATCAGTTTCCTATTCAGGGAGAAGACAATTTTACAAAATAAATTTTATACATGGCAGTTAAAAAATACGAAATGGGAAAAACCTCGGCACGGAGTAATGCGCGCGCTACCGTTTACAGAGACGCCATGGCATTTCACTCTTTTATTTATTTATCAATTTCAAAATTAATTGACTTACTCTGTATCTTTAGGCTGTGCCCGTATTAAGCCATAATAAATACCAGGGAATCGATAAATTATATAATTTATAACAAAAGGGTTGAAAAAATTTGACTAGCGAGAACTTCACTCAGCTGGCGGCCATTATTCTTTGGTTTGAAATTTCCTTAATTTATATTATTAATAAAATATCGACAATAGTTAATGGGGTTCGAACTGCCAGTAGGGTAGCAGTGAGTCACATCTTGCTGGAGGGTGGGATTCTATAAAATGCTGCGAACGCCCAGTTGCATTCCACCGGCAACACCACTGACTAGTCCAACTCGTTAGCGTCCACGTCGCGAACCCCGGGCAATGGGATCACACTCATAACGGCGTGATCACAGCAGATAACGAGAGGATGATAGGCGAGTTTCTGGCGCCTCCAAACTAGAACCAACCAGCTAAGTATTCGGTTATATGCATTTTAAATAAATAAATACATTTATTTAAAAGTAATTACAACGCAAATCAATATCGATTTGGCAATTCTCGACCTGGGTACGGCCCGTTGTTTTTCTGCAAACTGTAGCTAACTTCGTGTTTGGAAAAAATCATACTTAATTTTTTGTGCGTATGGGCGTCTGTATAAGTGATAGCGCGTGCCTTATTACTCTGAAGAATTTCAAACTTTAAACTCAAAAAGTGTTAGTAAATGTCAGTTAATATTTGTATAAAACAACTAGCCGACATTTCTATGTCTACCTAAAGGTACTTAAAAGTGCTGCCGGTTTCATCAAAAGAACACTTCAGAATTTTTTCGACACATTGAAAAGTGCTGCTAGTTTCATCAAAATAACATTTCGGGATTTTTCGACACACTTGAGTGCTGCTGGTTTCATCAAAAGAACATTTCGGATTTTTTTAACATATTGAAAAGTGCTACTGGTTTCACCAAAACATCAAAATAACATTTCGGGATTTTTTGACATACTAAAAGGTGCTACTGGTTTCATCAAAATAACATTTCGGGATTTTTGACGCACTTGAGTGCTGCTGGTTTCATCAAAAGAACATTTCGGATTTTTTCGACATATTAAAAAGTGCTACTGGTTTCATCAAAATAACATTTCGTGATTTTTTGACATACTAAAAGGTGCTACAGGTTTCATCAAAATAACATTTCGGGATTTTTGACACACTTGAGTGCTGCTGGTTTCATCAAAAAAACATTTCGGATTTTTTTGACATACTGAAAAGTGCTACTGGTTTCATCTAAACATCAAAATAACATTTCGGGATTTTTTTCGACTTACTAAAAAGTGCTACTGCTTTCATCAAAATAACATTTCGGATTTTTTTGACATTTTAAAAAGTGCTACTGGTTTCATCAAAATAACATTTCGGGATTTTGACATACCAAAAAGTGCTGCTGGTTTCATCAAAATAGCATTTCGGGAATTATTTGACGCTAAGGGACTATAAATATAATTTGACCATTACGTTTTATTATATATGTATAATTATTATGCACGAATAATGTATAATATTGATATTAATGTTTTACAATAATCCTTCGCCACATCAAGAAATCACAAACATGCCTCTACCTTCTACTGACTATAAATTAAAATCTTTTAGCTGTATTACATGGGTTAGAAAACTGGCCAGAAAACTGACCAGATTTGGCTCAGAAAGTTTGCATAGACGCGCATACTGTGGGCGTAACTCTTACTGGCTTTTAGTATAGTATTAAAATATGTGCGCTTAAAAAAGAATAAAAGTTTACTGTTTTTTATGTATTTAATACGTGAACACAGATAATCATACCTTAAAATGGATGAAAATGCTACAAAATGCCTTAGCTATTAGGCACAAAAAACATGTGTATTTTTGTGTAAATGGCAGCTTTCAAAATGAACTGGGAGTTAACTGGGAGGGCTAAAAATAGCAGGCACCACATTCAACAGTATGAAGAACATTTAAGAGAAGGTAATATAGAAGTCTAGGCATCTACAGGGCTTATGACCTGTCAATGGCTGGTTTACGTGGCCACTGTACACACTGTGTAACATTCACCATTCTGCCCATATTTAATCTCTGTTGTAATACGTTAATATAGGCAGCTCCCCAGGGAGTTGAAACCAGTCCTTGTCTGCAAAAATTTGGACAAACTCAAAATATTGTTGATAAATTACCTGGTCCATGAAGAAGTATAGAAATTTAAAAAATAAACATTTTCAGGCGTTGCCTAGTATGTAGGTGAAATAATTCAATTAGATGAATCTCACCCGCATAAATAAAGGTTTCAGCTCTTTAACTTCACAAACATCAACAGATGAAAGAATTGAAGGAATATAGATGTTTAAATATGGGCAGAATGGTGAATGTTACACAGTGTGTAAAGTGGCCACTTAAACCAGCCATTATTATTATTATTATGGATAACTTATATAGCAGAATCTCTAAGTTCAGTCATATCACTCCACTACTTCGGGAACTACACTGGCTACGTTTTCCACAGAGGGTCGGATACAAACTCAGTTGGCTTATGTATAATTCACTGCACAACTCTGCTCCGGAATATCTAAGGGAACTATGCATTCCAGATGAACTAGCTGACAGGCGTCTCACGCTTAGATCAGCTACGTCTACGGCGAGAGGAAAAGTTATTATACCTCTACGCAAACAGCGCACTAAATTTAGTGAACGCGCATTTGCGGTCGCAGGCCCTATGGCATGGAATGCTCTCCCAGCAGAGGTGCGAGGCTGTGAAAGTGAAGTGATGTTTCGGAAAAACTTAAAACCCACTTGTTCTCTAAATCATTTGAATAAATCCGTAGCACGTGACAACAAAATAAATTGTTTTAATTAAATTACAAATTTAAAGGCTTCAATTAAATTTATTTAACAAAAGAATCAGTATGTAAAGTGTCCTTGAGGTATTATATTACGAAAATGGCGCTTTATAAGTTATCCATAATAATAATCATAACAATAACTGTCATCAAGCAGAGACGATACGGTTGGCTTGACCGTGTACTGCGGATGCCTCCTGAGAGTCTGAACCACGCTTGCCCACTTTACAAGGCATCAGGTTCTCGACGTCCTGAACGCTCACTGCCGACTGTTCGTCGGCAGTTCATGTCAGAACTACGGGACGCGAACCTGACTTGGGAGGATGCATAGGAGCTGGCAGCCGACAGAGATGCCTGGAGGATCTTCGTGGACACCATATGCTCAACAACGACATGGAATGATGATGTGTATTTTTGTTCCGTCGTTTACTTTAACATTCTTCATTTTCATTGATTTTTTCTCCGTGATTTTCATATAAATTTATATGGGGTGAACCGAGTGAATAATTAATTACAGTGCAACCTAGATTTGCGAGACCTGGACATAAGAGAAACCTCTTTAAAAAAGAGCTCGTCCCGTCATTTTACTCCCTATGTATAAGAGTCAGCCTCGTGCCGTAATGGTCAGTGCGTTTGCCTACCATGCAAGAGGTCTCGGGTTCGATTCCCGACATGGTTGATATGAAATATTTATTGAAAAGGGTGTTTTCACACTAGGATATTTCATAGTACCTGAAGCGTAAGACTGGTCATCTTACCTTCGTGTAACAAAAAAAAATAAAGATACGCTGCGATTGGTGTACCAATGTAGTGCCCTATGCATCATTAGGTGCGGAAAGGGAATGATGATGATGATGATGTATAAGAGAGTCGTGCTCTGAACTGACCTCTATATAAGAGAGTGCCAAAACCGTGACCTCTGCAAAAGAGCGTTTGGTTTGCAAATGTAGCCGCAGCGTCACTGCTTGTGCACGAGCACTTTACCTAATACATATGTCGTATACTTTCGTTTTTTTTGTACCTCCTGTACATATGAACATAGATAATACGAAGCCTGGTTATGTTTTTAGACCTCTGTAAAAGAAAGCGGTGATAAAGAGAGACCTCTTTATAAGAGAAAAATGTCCCGGTCCCTTGGGCTCTCTTATATACAGGTTCGGCGACAGACGTCGCGTTGCTTGAGGTATTGTTAATACATCTACCTACGAAAAACGTGTTTATGTTTTTATGTCATGTTTTATTTACATTTTAGTATTGCAAAATAGGTTTGTTGCCTACTCGCGCGTTAAATCAATTTAAGGGAAACTAATACGTATACAGTGTTTATTTACGCCAATAAGGTTCAAATTACTTTTGGTACTGACACAATAATATCCACTGAATTGCTTGGAGATTTAGCGAATGCATACAGCCCACGGGGTAATTTCAAACATTAAAATTAGCTACCAGATTACTTTTTCAACTTTCTGGCAATTCCTTTTTGATTTTCCAACCCGCGTAATACAGCCATTAGAAACATATATCCTTTATTCAAAATAAAGCTTCTTTACAAAAATATATCGATTTAAAAATATCTTATTGCCAAGAATATATTAAAAGATCATTAAGATTACCACATACTTAAATAAAACCACGGCCAAAACTTACTTCTCGTCGATCAAATGTTATCATCGGTTTATGAAACGATTTTTAAATCAAATAGCATATTTTTTTCGCAAATAGGGAATAACGTTAAGTACATTTTCAATATTTAGAGCGGATGTCTAAGATCTTGGACGAAGTGGCGAAGCGTTTGCGGCGCGGCGCCTTGCCGCGCCCGCGCGCTCACCATGGACACTACGCTTCTTTACCATATATTTGAGTTCACCGCGCTCGCACCGCGCCGCAAACGCTTCGCCACTGTGGCCAAGCACTACAATTTATACAAAACAAGCTTTCGTTCATAATTTTCTGGTTTAAATCGAGCACATACAAAGCGGCTCGCAGTCGGCGTCATGTCACTTTGACGTCTCAAGCCGAGTGCGCTTCTAACAAACATTGGGTAGAAGTATGGCGCGGTAACGTAATATGTGCCGTTTCGTAAAATAATTATAATCTTAATCTAAATGAACATATATGTTAGTCTGCCTTAGCACGGGTCTTTTACTAGGAATTAATTTATGTTATTTTTTATAAATATTTAAAAATATATTTTAAAAAATATAATATAAAATTGATGATATTCAGTTCATAAAAATAATGAAATGGAAATGAACTTTCGTAACTGAATTCAATGCAAGTAAGCACAGATTTTAGTTACCACTCGTGTTTGCAATATGGTCACAAGAAAGAATGACAATATTCGACATAAGTCCTCCATATAATTTTCCAAACTCACGGTGAAAGGGACAATGAAAACAGTAGTCTTAAATTCAATTAAAATCGCGGTTTACGAAGTTAGAAACTTTCAAAAAGTAACTCGTTAATTGTCAAAAAACATTGCTCATAGAAAGAGCGAAACCAATAGAAAGACCCACGGTCTTTAAAACGGTTGTTCGGGTAAGTGGAAGATTTAGATTATTCACTCATAGAAATGGGAGACTCTCAGGGGTGCTTCAAAATCGTGACCGATATTTGCAGGATTGTCTTTTAGAGAATGTGCAGAATGGTTAGTAATTTCATATAGTAGGTATACAAGGAAAACCGGTTAGCTACGTTTTTGGCATATTTGAGTTATGAATACCATTAACATCTAACTTTTATCCTCTATCTACAGGTTTAATAGGTTTAATGATATTACCGCCATTAACTTAGTTACAGAGAATTGTAGAGCGAGTAAAAACGTATATATAGCATTTCTTCCCAAATCTTTACAAAGAAAATCACCTAAATGATTTTAAGTGATTATTTTTTAATCGAAGTTTATGTTTTTAATAATGAATATACAAGGAAAAACGGTTAAGTGTCTTTGTCTGGTTTTCATAACTAAAACAATATCACATTCAAGGTTTTTATTACAAGTAAAAACATCTACTGTGTGCCTTTAGCTAGTTTTCATTGAAGTAAAAATATCTGCCTTAATGAAACCTTGCTACAGCAAAAAACTATGTTAAAAAAGACTTGTTAAAGTTATGCAAAACAGGAGTCATTCCCGAAGAATTCCATCAATGTGATAGATGCCATATCTGAAGATGAAGACAGTGTTGAATTGTGTCTTATGACCTGTCAGCCATTGGCAGGTCATAAGCCCTGTAGATGCCTGGACTTCTATATTACCTTCTCTTAAATATTCTTCATCTCTGTTGTAATATGTCAATATAAACAGCTCCCCAGGGAGTTAAATCCAGTCCTTGTCTACAAAAATTATGACAAACTAAAAATATTGTTGATAAATTACCTGGTCTATGAAGAAGTATAGAAATTGAAAAAATAATATTTTCGGGCGTTGCCTAGTAGTATGTAGGTGAAATAATTCAATTAGATGAATCTCACCCGCATAAATAAAGGTTTCAGCTCTTTAACTTCACAAACATCAACAGATGAAAGAATTGAAGGAATATAGACAGAATGGTGAATGTTACACAGTGTGTAAAGTGGCCACTTAAATCAGCCATTGACAGGCCCTGTAGATGCCTGGACTTCTATATTACCTTCTCTTAAATGTTCTTCATCTCTGTTGTAATATGTTAACAACAAAATTTTTTTATATTTATTTTTAAAAAAAATGTTATTATTTCATTGTCGACTGTTTTTTCCATTAAAATAAATAATTAATAAAATTATAATGAATAGCCACAAAACAAGTGCTTGAAATATAAATTTTATAAGGAAAGCGCAATCTATTCTCATGTGTAGAGAGTTACTTAAAAGTGAGGACAGAAGAATGTGCTTTATTGTTAATAATATTTTATTATTTTATTTCATTCCAGTAAAATGGCTATATAGTGCAGAGCCAATTCTACCATATAAACATAAACATAGTAGGGCCAATTTAATAGGTCACATTTGACATTTGTCGGTTTTAGCTTCATAGTGAGGTAACCTGCTTAAAAACATCAATTAAAGTGAATGAATCGATTCGGACTTCAAACCTAATATATGTCAATTGAATTCAGTTGCTATGAAAAAGTACTTATAGGTACTGTAATTTTATTTTCAAAATCATAAGTCGAATCCCTGTCCCATTATTATTTTCTATCTTAAATTTAAGGAACAAAATAAGATATGTACATAATTTAACAAAACTATCAACATTCGATTTTTCTGGGTAACATAACAACATTGTAACGACGTTTAGAACAGAAAAAGTTTATTATGTTTAGAATGGTTTATTAGTGAAAGTAAATCATAAAATTACCTTCGTTTGTCATTATTACGATAAATATGTAATCGTAATTGTAAAAGGTTAAGCAATTGTGCAGTTCTAAATTCGAAAAAATAAATAATATTTTACTACAAGGTTGTTGAATTTTGATGAAGTGTCAAATGTGACCTATTCAATTGGTCCTACTATAATTATAAACATAACCATAAACATAAATATAAATATAAACATAAATTTAACAATAAACATAAAATAAAAATTTCCTCACCTTGAGTATTGTCTCTGAATACAGACACCAATGTGTGTTTGTGTAAAATAAAAAATAAAACAAAATAAAATCATAATTTATTTATATATTTTTCGATAAAATTTAGTTAAGTATTTTTACAAAATAAATTTTAATATAAAACTCTAATTTTACATACTATGAGAGGTATATTAACAAATTTTTACATTTAAATAATATTAATAAAACATTATGTATATTTAGAACAAAATAAAAACAAACAAAAGAGGAAAAAACATGATAATGCTATTTATTGCTGTGAAATATTGATAATGTACAGAAAGCTGAAATTTGCTTGTTAATTTATTTATAGATGAAACAAAGTGGCTTTTTGTATCATATCGTCCTGCCCGGTGAAAAATATATAATATTGTTGACCTAACTTGTAAAACTCGTTAAGATTTTTTACTCTTTTGCACAGAACAAAAGCGTTGCAAATTTTTGTCCTGGTTTTTGGTTTAACAACAAACGTGTAACGGACGGTTTCACTTGGCTTGCAATTCTCGACCTGAGTACCTACAGCCCATTGTTTTGCTGTGAACTGTAAGCTGACTTCGCGATTGATATACTAGAGTGGTTTTTGTCAGTATGGGCGGATCTATAGGCGGGTCGCGAATCAGCGCAGCGAAGTTTTTTTGTACACACACGCACTTAAATGCTATATTTTTTTGGATAAAAAGTAACCTGCGTCGAATGTCGGTCCTCAAAAACTATTGTTATGCAAAAATACGACAATCTGTTAGTCTAGGTGATGCAGCATCGTTATCCTGTTTTACTATTAATGAATTTTTTGACCAAGCAGAACATATTTTTTCGCAATGAAAAGTAGCTTATGACAATTGTCAGCTCTCTGGCTATCACTGTGCAAAAAATCACGTCGATCGGTTGCTCCGTTGCGACGTAAAAGAATAATTCTTTTTTCTATTATGAATTTTCTCAAGGGAATGAAAAATTTTTCACTACGGAAATCGACTTATGGCACTCGTCAGCTCTCTCGCTATCCCTTTGCAAAAATCAAGTCGATCGGTCACCCCGTTGCGACGTGAAGGAAACAAAAACGAACACCCTTCGCATTTATAATATTAGTACGGACATGGATTTGAAGTCCTAACAGAAAATGACAAAATATCATTTTTGACCATTTGTGGACTTCTTAGTTTTACAAGTCAGGGTGACGATATTTCTTTTGCGAATATTTTTTCCATAACGTTTTCTTTAGAAATTTTACAAGTTAAATAAATTAAGAGGTTTTACGGTGAAGAGATATTTGATGAGTGGGGATTTGAGCATAGTTTTTTGGTCACTCTCTCGCGTATGCCTCCGCGATATTGTGTGAAAAAGACAATTGCATGTCGGACTATTATGCCTAACTAAACTCGACAAAACCGAGGTTTAGTTGTCTTATTTTTCGCACCCCAAAATTGAACAGATTTTGCATTTTTTTTTGACAAAAAGTATTAGAGTGAAATTCTCTGTGTCGGTACTTTTTTCATTTTTAAAAACTATTTATCAAATTTGTATACCGTACGTACGAAGACGGCAGATAAAACAGGGCGCTTTTTTGAGTTTTCGGGTGGTCTTAGCTCCTATTAGAAACAATTTTTAAAAAAAGCAAAATGATAGAGACACAGCAAAGGTAGTGTGTAAAATTATTGCTCAAGTGCCACAATCCAGGGAGACAATACGGGAATAAGTCTGTATGATAAGTCAGACCGTGTTTCCTCTTAATTCATTTAGATTGAATAGAGTTGATAGTAAAATAGTCACAAAAATAAAATGGATTCGTGGGTTTGATCCAGTGAAAAAATTTCAGTTTCAAAGCGAAAATCTATTCAAATCATATTGTATAATAGAATCCTTAATTGACGCATTCCAAATAATAATAATGGTATTTTTAATTAAGGCACTCTGATAAAAAGTATGGAAATTATACAATTCTGTTTTTTCATGAAGACGTCACGACGTCTTGTTTTATTTCACAATCTGACAGACGGTAAAATAATTGAATAATATTACTTGTGAATTCGCTTCTTACATGTGAAATGTGATCCTACCATTATTCTCTTTTAATCCCAGCAGTATTTTGGCGCTTAAAAATGACATAACACGGCATGATTGAATTAAAATTGGCAGTTGCGTACTAAGCGATGTCTACAGAGTAACTAATGGCCAAAACGTAAAACTACGCATTTGTGCGTAGTTTAGTTGGCTTCAGTTTGATGTACGCGGTTTCTGGACTATTATATTTCAATGATTGAACACAATGTGACACAAATGTCACACCCCAATTTGCAACTGTTTTTTTAAATTTTATTATGAAAATTTTGAAGAACTAAAAAATATGCATTTCATTATTTGCAAACGGCTATCAAAACACCTGTTATACTTTTGCTTTGCAGAAGTTGAGTTGTGGACATTATGATGGTAAGAAGCTTCGTAAAACAGTCGAAAAGTAATTATATTTTTATTACCAAAATGTATATTTTTTATCGGAAATACCAAGTAGAAGAATTTGTGTATCTGGGAAGCATGTTTTCAAGAGATGGAAGAATAGAAAAAGATGTTGAAAGGAGAGTGAATGCGGGCAACAAAATGAAAGGCGCACTGAGCACAGTAATTGCTAAAATAAGTATGTCAATCGAAGCTAAATTGGCAGTGCACAATGGAGTTTTAGTCCCAATGCTTATGTATGGAAGTGAAATATGGAACTGCCAGAGGAAGGATGAAAGAGGAGTGAACGCAGTCGAAATACGATATCTTAGACAAATGTGTGTAAAATCAGGGGAGAGTGTAAATTTGAGTCAGGTATAATTGACAAGATTAAGAAAGGGTCTCTGAGATGGTTCGGTCATATAGAACGAATGGATGACAAAAGAATGGAGAAACAGATATATATGGCGAGAATGAACGGTAACGTGGGACGAGGACGATTGAGGAAGACGTGGCACGATCGGATAAACCGAAATCTCAAGTCTGGTCATGTCAAAAGCGGGCAGAACCGAATGGCATGTATAAAAAGTTGAATGAATGTGGAAGAAGCTAGACATGTATGCAAGGATGGATGTGCGTGGCGGTCCGTTCTCTCTGCCTACTCGTACGGAGAAATGGCGTGATGGTAGCAGTAGAAATACCATAAAAATGATTGTTTTAAATTAACATCTATTGAATTGTATGATTTCCTTACTTTTTATCAGACTAAGAGAAAAGAGAAAAAAAATAATAAAAAACACATGAAACAAATAAAAAACAAAACAATTGAAAATATGTATGTTATGCATAAAAAAATAAGTGGTCTGTGAGATAAAAAACATCATATGTACATTTATATACAGTGAAAAACACGTAAGAATATTTTGTAGGTTAGGTTAGATCGCGAGTAGACAGACATCTAGACGTGAACGTCGGCGTTTCAGGCGTTGCCTCGTATGGGAAATAATGAGGGAGTTCAGTGCTATGTAAAAATTGGATATTGTTTTCTTACGCACGGTAAAAATTAGAGCATTTAATTGTATGGCAAAGTTTCTCAAAAATGCATGAAAAACCGATTTTAATAAAAATGAACTATTTAAATTTACTGCAAAAGAGAGGGAAAACATGATTGAGAGGGGAATATGGAAGACTAGACATTTACAGGGCTTATGACCTGTCATTGGCTGGTTTAATGGCCACTTTACACACTGTGTAACATTCACCAATGCAACAATATGTTCATTTTAATTTTCAATATCATTGATGTATAAATCTGTAAATAAATTATCTGTTAGGGCTCTACTTTGGTACAAATTAATTTGTCAGCATGCGTCGCACTCCGAGTATAAACACAAGTCGGTACATGATTACAACACCAGGTTTACTATGGCTGTACTGGAGCTAGCTGTTCCTAGATATTGCAATAAATGTGGCAAAAGGACACTGCAATACAGTATACCTCAAATATTTAACATGTTACCAAACAATATTAAAAATACAGCATTAAATACAGGAGTGAGACGCTTGCTCAAACTATGGCTAATAGAAAAAAAATTGTATTATAGTCCTTAAAATCTAGCGTGATTAGAATGACAATTGTCAGAAAAACTGACGACATAACTTTGTAGTAACGTCTAAGGAGTGATTTATATTGACACACGAAAAATCATTCGTATTTGGTAAGTTAATTTATTTTTTTAATACAATGCTTGACATATAAATCAACATAAATAATAAAATCAGCTTTAAAACTAAAAAAAAACGATGTTCTTACAAGGCTCCATCATTTTGCAAAAACGTTGAGATGGGACAAATAGATCAATGTAATTTGATCAAATAAAAAAAGTATAAATGTCTTATTTTTTGGTGAATAATTGTCTTATTAAACACACTATAATAGGCTTGTTTTTGCGTTTTTATATCAATTTTCGGAAACAGAGTTTCATGATTGCATGAAAAAACTGATAAAATCGATTTGATCGGTACATGATTAGTGATCAGTAATTTCCCATCACTATTGACATGAGTTTGACAGCTGTCATTTTAATCAAGCTAAATTTTAAGGACTATAGTGATAGTTTTAAATTTTTGATAGTGTAATATGTAATGTTTTTCAAGTAAAATTATTAATAATGTGGGTAAAGTGTGAATAATCGATGCAATTTATAAGAACCTGCTGACGAGTTGTATGTATGCAACTAAGCAGGACTTTAATTTAAGACTATTTTGTAAATATTTTTGAAAAATAAATAAATAAAAATAAAATGTGTGTAAATTCAACAATGGTGAATGTTAGAGTGTGTAAAGTGGCCACTCAAACCAGCCAATGCACAGGCAGGCACATAAGCCCTGTAAATGCCCAGACTTCCATATTCCCTTCTCAATAATGTTTTCCCTCTCTGTTGCAATAAATTTTAATTTGAATAACTCCCGAGGGAGGAAATCCAGCCAGTCCATTTGGACGTACTCAAACATTGTTAAAAAATGAACTACTTTAAATGGTGTGACAAGTTCTGCCTAAATCAAGCGACGATGGAGCGTTGTGATTGATTTACGGTCTCCGGGGAGCCAACCCACCAAGCGGGACAACTCACCGAAGAGAACCAGCGATGTCACACGCAAAGTAATTAAAAAATAAGACAAAAAAATCGTAGTGCTGATAATACAAAACAAAATAATATTTCTTCGTTTAATTTGAGTCTATTGACCATTTTTTATTTATTTTTAAAACCGCTAAACTCCCTCATTAATCGGACGAATCTCTTCGCAACAAATAAAGGTTTCGGCGATTTAACTTCACCAAAATCAAAAGACGGAAGATTTGAAGAAATACAGATGTTCAAACATAGGCAAAACGTGAATTTAATGGCCACTTAAACCAGCCAATGACAGGTCATAAGCCATGTAAATGCCTAAGCTTCCATCTCTGTTGTAATTTGTTGATCTTAACAACTCCCAAGGGGTGAAATCCAGTCTTTTGTCTGTCTGCAAACATCTGGACAAACTAAAAATTTCGATACAATTTTTTTTTTATGGACGTCTATAGTTCTTAAAATATAGCTTGATTAGAATGACAGTTGTCAGCAAAAGTGATGACTGTAGTAACGTCGAAGGAGTGATTTATATTGACACACGAAAAATCATTTGTATCTGGCAAGTTAATTATTTTTTTTAATACAATGCTTGACATATAAATCAACAAAAATATATAAATTCAGCTTTAAAACTAAAAAAAAAAAAAACCTAATTTTTAACGACGTTCTTACACGGTTACATCATTTTGCAAAAACGTTTCAATACAAATTGATCGAATAAAAAAATTATTCATTTGATGTTGTTCATGAAAAAAGTATAAATGTCTTATTTTTTGGTACACACTATAAGTAGGCTTGTTTTTGCGTTTTTATATCAATTGTTGGAAACAGAGTTTCATGTTGGCATAAAAAAAACTGATAAAATCGATTTGATCGGTACATGATCATTGATCAGTGATTTCCCATCACTATTGACATTAGTTTGGCATCTGTCATTTTAATCAAGCTATATTTTAAGGACTTAAGTTCTTGTTTGCAAACATTTGGATTTACTCAAAATATTGTACATTTTCGATTATATTATTATATGTATATTTTATAATGTCGCGTGAGAGACAAACGGAAGTTGGTATTATAAAATCTTACTACACTTGCATTGAAATAAAAACAATTTGCAGACTGCTTCTTTCTGGTGGATATGTCGGAGTCAGATTGTCATTTTAGCCGGCATAAATATTGGCAAGGCATATTACCAAACGGCTCCGTATTGTAAAAGAGCCAATCGACGATTAACCATATCGCACTGTAAAATACCGTGTGTTGATAACATTTAAGTTTGTAAGTGAAAATTCTTGATGGAAGTTCATTGTAATTTATTATATAAATAATAGACGAGTGATACTTTAATACACAAATTACGAATATCCAGTGACCGGTTTCATCGCTTTCGCGACATCTTCGAGACAAGTATCTTTATTAAGGAGTTCAATGTATTTATACAAAACAGAGGTAAGGATAGATAATTCAAAGTTATATGAAAGTTAATTAAATAAAGTTATTTTTATCTTAAGGATCATTATCAATTTTTTTTCGGGTTAACTAAAAATAAAATACTTAAACTCGTTAAAATAGCATTATATCAACTCATTAGTTAACCCGAATTTTTTTTAATAATGATCCTTAAGATAAAAATAACTTATTTTTTGTAATAACACTGATATAGCACTGTGTGCACAACAGTAAACTTAAATAAAAAATACTAATAATCATACTAAACTTTTAGAAACCTCACAAAAACTAATCAATAAAATTATACTTCACTGATTTAAGCTGTGAGCAACTCGATAAACTTGAACGACTTCAGAATACATGCATAAGGTACATTTTTGGTCTTAGGAAATATGACCACATTTCTGATTATCGTAGGCAACTGAAATGGCTAAAAATTAGACAGCGGAGAGACTATCACTCCTAACGCTCCTATTTACCTGCGTAAAAAATTTCAACGCTTATCAGTTCACGATTTACCTCTTCGTTCTAATTCTCAAGGCACTCTCTTAATACCCATCCACAAGTCCTCTTTCTTCTCTAACTCATGTAGTGTCCATGCGGCTCCACTGTGGAATCATCTCCCATCCACCATCAAAGATGTTACTACATTATCTCTGTTTAAATCACGTCTGAATAAACATCTCCTTTCTCTTCCTAAGTCTCTCCCCTTTTTCTCTTTCCTCTTTTTTCCTTTTTCCCATTGAGTAATAGTTTTGATTTGAGGTCATTTATAAACAAATACATTTATTTCCATTTTGATATATCTTTAGCTTTCCAATCTTTAATTTCTATTGAATATGTTATGTAACTTGAGTTATAAAAATAAAAATAGAATTTTATTGGTTGGTTGGAAGAAATTGCCATTTGGCAATAAGCCCGCCAATGTACAAATAAAGTTATGTACAAAAAGTTAAATAAAATAAAAGAAATAATTTTGAATTATCTATCCTTACTTCTGTTTTGTATAAATACATTGAGCTCTTAAATAAAGATATCAGTCTCGAAGATGTCGCGAAAGCGATGAAACCGGTCACTGGATATTTTTGGATTAAATTTGTGGATTAAAGTTTCACTCGTCTTTTATTTATATAATAAAAAGTGTTGATAATATGGCGAGACCTTTTACAAAACGGAACGTTGTTTTTTATTCGACTTCTGGTTAAAATTACAAATGAAAATTTTCAGGGGTTAAAATTACAAATGAAAATTTTCAGGGGTTAAAATTACAAATGAAAATTTTCAGGGGTTAAAATTACAAATGAAAATTTTCAGGGGTTAAAATTACAAATGAAAATTTTCAGGGGTTAAAATTACAAATGAAAATTTTCAAATAACCGTGATTCGTAACATTAAAAATTAAATAATATACATTAAAGATTCCACGATCGGCTAACTAAAAAAAATATAACACGTGAGCTGCAAATTTTAACCGCAACGAAAAATGAGATCTATGCTAATGGTAAAAGTATTTCGTACAAAATAAATAACGCATCGCGTTCTGTCAGACATGTTAAATTTGTCAAATTTTTAAGGCGTAAGTTTGGCCGTGATTTTCGACGCTCATCGCGGCGAATATTTCGGATTGTCCGGACCGTACGTGAAGCTGCGCAGCTCGTAAGACATCTCCTTCGAGGAGTGGCTGGCGACGGCCTCGATCTTTCGGCCGGCGGGGTCCTCGTCGGCGCTGTGCGACGCCGAGCCACCGAGAGTCTCCTTTCTGTCGTTGAAGTCGTGGCTGCCGCCGAACATGCGGTTGATCTTGGGTGCGGCGGCCGCTTTGCCGTTCCGTTTCTGGAACACGCCGGTTTCTACCGTTTTTTTCTTGCGGGCGTCGGAGTTTTTCGTGCGCGCCTCGCCGTCGTGAAGTTGCGTCGCCATCGCGGAGTTCAGGGAGTGCGCCGTGTCCAAATCCGCCTTCCGGGATACGATTATTCTGATGTCTGTGTGGAGATAGACTTTGCCGGATTTTGAGGTAAGGAATCTGAAATTAAAAATTCAAACATTAGTTAAAATCACTTATTATTATACAGGGTGTTCTTCAAACCCTGTCACATCCGAAACCACGATGATCAGTATGGGCAAGAGGACATATAAGCATATTTAAAAAAATATTTAGAACAAATAAATTTTTTGAAAATAAAATTTAAAAAAAACAAATGGTTGCTTACTTCTGCAGGGGAGAAGTGAGGGGAGCGCGGTTCAGTATCAGACTCCCCCCTTCCCCTCCTCGTTTCACCCCTGCAGAAGTAAGCAACCATTTGCTTTTTTGATATTTTTTTTATTTATATTTTATTCGTTCTAAAAAAATATTTTAATGTGCCAATATGTCTTCTTGCTCATACTGATCATCGCAGTTTCGGATGTGACAGGGTTTAAAGAACACCGTGTATATTATAAACACCACAAGTGCTCATTCAAGAAAATCTAACTCTGACAAAACAAGAGACTTGATATTTTGAGTATGTCCAAATGTTTGTAAACAAGGAATTTTCACTCCCTAGAGAGTAATCAAATATTCCAAGAGATGGAGAATATTTTTGTCTTGTTTTGTCTTTGGACTTTGTCTACCAACATTTTGTAATGTTCAAAATATTGAATTAAATAATTATTAGAGATGTACCGACTAGTCGGGAAAGCCGACTTTCCGGCCATATTTGTAATCGGCTGTTCACTTTATTCGTATTTCTATGCCTAAAAATAGGGTGATTGAAATAAAATCGTAACCTGTATTAATAGCAACAATATTTTGAGTTTGTTCAAATTTTTGTAGACAAGGACTGGATTCAACTCCCTGGGGAGCTGTTTATATTATATTTACAGGGCTTATGACCTGTCAATGGCTGGTTAGACTTCTATATTACCTTCTCTTAAATGTTCTTCATCTCTGTTGTAAACTGTATTAATAGTTTTTATTATAGATTCAGCTTTGCAGTTTTTTTTTAATATTATCTAGAAATAGGAACTCTTCCTTTGGTATTCAATAATTGAACGTAGTTATGCAGAAAGCAGCCAGTCCACAATTTTGGAAAAATGAGATATTAATGTTATCGGGTGAAGTAAGGTCGATTCTATGTTCCGCTAAAAACAGCCAGACTGCTTTCATATAAAACACTGTATTAATCACATTCGGAAAAAGGTGTCAATCACAAAAACGATAATTCTAAATTTTCAGAAAACACCTACAAAACTAGAAAATCTTATGGTATTTAAAAAAAATTTTAAACTGGTCAAATACATAAAAAGATTCTTGTTTGTAATATTTAAAAAAAACTTCTGTATTTATTGTTTATCGTTTGTAAAAGTTAAAAACATTCCAACTATTGTACTTCAGGTACCTGAGGAACCCCAGCGTCAAGTTATTTGAGGAATTCGAGATCTTAGATATAAGACAATGAGGAACTTCAGCCCTACGGGAAATTGGATACAAAAATGTTTTCTTACGCGGGGTAAAAATTAGAGCATTAAATTGTACGGCAAAGTTTCTTGAAAATGTACAGAAAAAATAATAAAAAATGTTTTGATAAAAACGCACTACTTTAAATGACGTCACTGGTTCATGTGAATCGACCTATGATCTGAGAGCTATGGAAGATTTCCGGTCTGCTTGTCGCTTCCGGACCAATGGGAAGAACTGAATGAGAATAAGCGGAAATGAACCTCTGACGTTACACGCGGAGTTATTTCAGAAATACAAAACATTGAATAATCGTAGCACCGATATTACGATATATAAAAAAATTTAAAAAAAAATTTTGACTTAGTTCAACAGTCTTTTAACAAACAATTTTTTTTTTAAAAACCACTGAACTTCCTCATTATATATTTTTAGAATGATAATGTTTGTGCAAGTTAAATTATTCTATCAAATCCCAAAAGGAACACTCCCACACTACCAGAAGTCAAACTAGAGGGTGGTCATGGGGTCTACCACAAACTCTGAATTCGGGCAAAGAAATTTCAGGTTTCTGGGCCCCAAAATATTCAATTTGTTACCCAAACATTACAAAGCTGTGACCCGAACTAATGCAATTAAATAAATTTGTAATAAAATGGTTACTGGATTTAGGTAGAGAAAAATCGGAAAACTTACTAAAAAAACAATCTAAAATAATAAATGGTATATATATTGTATAACTTTATAATAAATTAACTATAGTCCTTAAAATATAGCATGATTAGAATGACAGTTGTCAGAAAAACCGATGACATAACTTTGTAGTAACGTCTAAGGAGTGATTTATATTGACACATGAAAAATCATTTGTATTTCGTATATTGATTAATTTTTTTAATACAATGCTTGACACATAACTCAACATTAATATATAAA
>JAGVSM010003589.1:0-54543 GCA_022494885.1 Micrasema longulum
AAATTAAATCTCCCTCACTTCTTTATAACATTCTTTACAACCCTCGCACGCTAAAACATTTTGAAAATAATTTCATGCACCTTTCTGATCATGGTCTATCACATCGCTCTTTTCAGGAGAAAGCACTTTCCATTCCTCGTCGTACCACATTATTATTCAGGAATTCTTTTTCTGTCGAAGGTGACAGACTTTGGAAAGTGCTATCTCTTCATATAAAAAATGCACCTTATATGGCAACTTTCTGAAACATTGTTTTAAAAACCGCACATCCTTGAACCCTCACTTCCTTTCATTTTTGAAATTTTACATTACTATTTTTCGTGGATCGTCTTTCTGTCTTCCTCCAAACTCATAACCTGATCTCATGTTCTTTATCGTATAATGTGGACCACAAAATTATTCTTATTAGTATGTTTTTATGTACAAACGTAATTACTCACTAAAAAACTATTAATTTTAATTGTTCCATTTGTTGATTTAACTGAAGTTAAAGAGCTGAAACCTTTATTATTGTGAAGAGATTCATCTGACTGAATTATTTCACACATTAGGCACCGCCTGAAAATAATTTTTCAATTTTTAAACTTCTTCTTGGACCAGTTGGTTTCATTACAATATTTGAGTTTGTCCAAATGTTCGTAGAAAAAAGACTGGATTTCACCCCCTCGGGAGTCATTAAGATGAACAAATTACAACAGGGATGGAGAATACCTCAAATAAAATGACTCTCGAGGGGGTGAACTCCAGTCTTTTGCCTACGAACATTTGGACAAACTCAAATATTGTAATGAAACCAACTGGTCCAAGAAGAAGTTTAAAAATTGAAAAATTGTTTTCAGGCGGTGCCTAGTATGTGAAATAATTCAGTCAGATGAATCTCTTCACAACAATAAAGGTTTCAGCTCTTTAACTTCACTAAAATCAACGAATGGAAGAATTGAAGAAATATGGATGTTCAAACATAGGCTAAATGGTGAATGTTACACAGTGTGTAAAGTGGCCACATAAACCAGCCAATGACAGGTCATAAGCCCTGTAAATGCCTAGACTTCCAAATTTCCTTATTCAAGGTATTCTTCATCCCTGTTGTAATTTGTTAATCTTAATTTTAAGATGGATATGTGCTTGCAAATAATTATAAGTGCACTTTAGCTTGCTTGATAAATGAATTGTGTGCAGGTAGCGTTGTGGACTCCGGATCAGGAGGTCCCAGGTTTGAATCTCACCCTAGCACAACTTGTTTCCAATTTTCTAACACTGTTATTTACGACTGAAAGACAATGCCCTTAAAATTGAAAAATTTTGGTAAATTATAAGAGCAAGCATATTTATTTTTTATTAAAAAATAAATAAAACACTTTGAGTTTTCTACATCGTTCAACGTATTTTTCATGACGGTGAAAATGCAGAATATGGAAATGGTTATTTGTAAAATAATTAGGTTTTTTTTTAAATGGCGTGAAGATACAAAGAAATGGATAAGTGTCGTTTGCAGTCCGGCCTTTCATATTGCATAATCGAAGTCACTCGAAGTGTTCCGAAATATCCCGAAGCGTCTCGAATTGTCACGTATCCCTTCACCCGCACTTCAACATAAACGTGAGGCGTTCCAGTTGAATATTTCATCCCCAGAGAAGAATTTCAACGGAAAAGGTGAATTGACACGAAGACCTATACCTTGTCCCACGCGCTGACCCGATAGATTGATAAAGGGGAGGAGACATTCATAAGTCATGCAGTTTGTGTATTATCGTTTCATGAACTGAACGGGACACCGTACACGGGACACGGGACACCGGACGTACCCCCGAATACTTCTGAAATGAAATGGATTTTAGAAGAAAGGGAAACCGCTTGTCGATAGATAATAAATACTTTATTATTCTGTGAAAGAAACTGTCACTGTCTCAAGTGTGAAGACATTTCATTTCCCGAATCAAATGTAAGTTGTAAATATATGAACTAATCCCGGAGTTTTCGAATATTCTATCTCAATTCAATCTTCTGCCAGATATTGTCAGGTGTATACTGCCGTCATAAGAAAGAAGGACGCCTGTAACATTTTTTTTTGAAAATTAGTTAAATACATATTTGGAATCAGGAAAAAAATACGCATCTACTAAAAATACATTTATCTTCCTAAAATAACCACAACCCTATTATTTTCACTAATAAATGAGACTAAACTGCAAAAAGTCTTGAAGATTACTAAATATAAAAGGCTGTTCTGACTTATATAATGATTAAAGACTGATTAAAATATTTCTATTTTCTTCTATTCCGTTTTTAAAAACATCTGAAATTTATGTACATACTCGTTTTCAATTAAATTTAAGATCTGCTGGTAATTTCGAAGTTAATTGATTATTAGGTCGGCGTTACTAGTTTGAAAAACAGTAAATGGCTAGATATGTCCATTTTGTTTCGTTGAGTAGAATCAATTGGCATATTAACACTAAAAAAGAAAGACGTTTACTTAATTACTAAATAAAAAGGGCGTTTCTAGCTAGAAACGTCTTTTCATTGAAAAATAAAATATTTTCTTGTATTTTTTTTACTAAAAATAAGATCAAAAATGTTATTTTTAAATATATTAAAAAAAAGTATTTTTAATGTAAAATTTAATTTACTTTTTCACGTCAAATTAATTTATATATTCCGTTGGAGTAAACCATAATACATACTGTCGCATAATAATATACTTAATTTTTGAAGTATTTTTCACACAGCGAATTTTTTAATATCCGAGTTACAAAATATTTATTTTCTCCGTTTTCAGTTTTATGTAGAAACGTCCTTCTTTCTTATGACGGCAGTATACTACTATTTGTTCAATTATATTTTTAAACTTTATTACAAAAAGGGTATGTACGTATATATATCACATAAAATAATAAGTAATCCCGTTATTTTAGTTAAGTATTTTTACTTTAAAAGCTTTTTAGTCGTACTCGTAATTAAAAATTTATTCAGAAAAAAAAGTTATCTTTTGAATAATTCAAATAATTGTTTAAGAGCGTTACAGATTTTTTAGTGGCTAAATGAAACAAAAATCTTTCAATACCTTTAACAAGATAAATAAGGCATGTAATATTATTATTTACTTAAATAATTTCTAAGGTATGGAATTTTGGATTCAATCATCCATTGTTATCATAAAAATTACCGAAAAAGAATTAAAATATAAGATCAATTTGAATAAGAATTTTATATGTTATAATGTGTGATTTAGAAGGAAAAAAATACAGTTTTCAGTAAATAAATCCATGATTTCAAATAAAAAGATTGATGGGCTTTATCAGCTTGAATCAAAATAATTTATTTGATAAATGTGTCAAGAATAGTAATCATAACAAAATCGGAAATGTGAATTAATTGATAATTTTGGATAAATTAAAAAAAAAAGGAAAAAATGAGTTGGATTTCTTCTGGAAATAAGTGAGGCTTTTCTTTCCAAATATTTGTAGTCAATTATTTTCTTTGGATTTGGTCTAATGTTTTTATTTTATGTTTGAGAATGTATTTGATTAAAATTTACTATGGGTGCTACTTGTTAAACGCTCATTGGTTTTTTTTAAATATGAATGTTGCTGTTAATTATCTGAATAAGGAATAAAATTGAGTACATCACTTTTTTAATCTTTTCGGGCTGACCCACTGTTAAATTTGTGTTATTTATCTAAGAGGTTTACGTTGATATTGCGATATATTTGGCACGGAAAATATTTTTATAAAAATTTCAGTAAAAATATATTTTTAAATTGGCGTAGGCTTATTTAAGTATATTTAAATGTTAATTTGGACTGATGAGTTTCAGCAATCCTACTTGAAGTACTTAAAGTTAATATCAGATCCACTGATATCTCGGGTGCCGTAGTGCACCTTTAAGGAAACTCACTACCAAACTTACATACTGAGTTTCAGATGATGACGTAACAACTTGTTAGTTAGTGATTTCAAACTCCACCGATAGATGGCACTTAATCAGAAGCTGAGATGCATCTTAATTGAAATCTTCATCTAGACATCATAGGTCTAGAAATACAAAAACTTTTTGAAGTATCGTTTGGACATTTTTTGTTTGATTGTACATCAATATAAACATTCCTGGCTTAAAAATCTGTTAAATAAACTGAAAAATTATTACTACATAGATTTTAGGATTGCATACATAATTTTAAGAATTTTTCGACATCCTCGCAAAAATGTCCCAGTAATAGTAAGATTATGAGTACCTATATACATAATATTTATTTATTTATTTACAGAAACAAACCGTCGACAGTGATATAATAACATAAAAATGGTACGGTTTAAGGACCGACCAGCAAAGTTTCTAAATAAAAATCATACATATTAAATTGTGGTACAACAAAAGAGTGTGTTTATTGTTTATGTGTATTTGTATGAGAGTAAGTGTAACTTTGTGTTTGTGTGTATGTGGGAGTAAGTGGAGTAAGTAAGTAAGGGAGTAAGTAAGAGAGTAAATGTGTGTAAGTGTAAGCATCATTAAATAGCCAGTGGGATCGTATCGGAGCCAGAAATAATCAGTCTTAATTTAGTTTTATTTTTTGTGTTATAAGTAAATTAGAGTAGAACTCCAACTATCCGAATCATTTGGGACCGGACCCCGTTCGGATAATCGAAAATTCGAATAGTTAGATTTTTTCCGAAAAATGGTTCATTTTAATATATTACTGCATGTATGCTGAAAATGAAGATGAATGATTAATACAATAGAAAATGAGCTTTTAATTAATTAAATGAAAAGGCATCACTTTTACATGTTAAGCATAGTTACAAGTGCTGTACGTACGTACCGTACAATATGTATGTACCGTACTGTAAATGAAAGTCACTGCTTGCTGTATGTCTCGGCCAAAGGAAGCTGTTTGACTGTCATCATCCGTTTTCGGGCAGCCAAGTCGTAATTTTGCGAATCGCAGTACGTTTCCGCCTGGTTTGACGTTCTATCATCTCACCTTCTTCTACAGAGAAATAGCGCAATTGTTTTTTTGTTTGATATTGTTATAATTTCCCTATCAGCTTTGGATATATGGCACAGCATCGGTACCTCAATTTTCCGTTTTGATCGATCTTAATTAAATCTTTTGAGGGTATAATACAGTTTAGATTCGGGCGTACACATTTGATAGATTGATAAATATTATACGGTTTAAAAAGAAAAACGATAACTGCGTAAAGCATTTTTGTCAAGATATAGGTTTGAATAAACATTAGAGTGGGCCGATGATGTATTACGTTTTTTTATTTTTTTTGGACATTAAAGTGAAAGGGGTCTAAAAAGATGCATTTTGAATCACATTGAACGTAAAAATTATTTTTAAAAAAATCCATGCCACTTTTGGCCGTCAACCGAGGTTAGAAGTTTATAAATGTCTGAACATTTTGTTAATTATCTATGGTCATAAAATTATTTTTTGTTAATAAAAATATAACTTAATCACATTACAAATTCGAACACGTTTTTAAACTACCGAAATGCAAAAAAAATACACTCCGCGGAACTGATTCCGTTGATCGCCTGCCTAATATTGACGAAAACAATGGCTCATTAAAACAATGTTACCCATTTATTACAAAACAAAGTGCAACTCACGCTCTTAGATGCTTATTTTATGAGGTTTAATGCACATTATAAAATTTATTGGACTGATTTTCTTACTTAAATACAAAATGACAGCCGGTTTAGGGCAAACAATTTACTTTCTCGAAAACTTCAAGCTCTGACTGAGGGCCAAACGTAGTGTCATATATATTTTTTTGATATTTTTTGCATTCCAAATAATCAAAAAGTCAACTTTTTAGACCCCTTTCATTTAAAAATTCGAAAAAAAAATTATCGACCCACCCTAATGTACATGCATTCTAGTACGTAGGTACGGAGCATACAAACAAAATACACATATGTTACGTAAGTACAGGCATGCATTATTAAGATATTACTCCAAAAACTTTGCCTACATAAGAAGACTTCATGTTTACCAGAGCAGCACTAGGATGTGTGTTTTTACGCCATACGTCCATAGAATATCTGATGATATCCGAACTCTATACTCTTATGCCTCGCGTGGTACTTAGGACTTAACGAGTCTACGAAGCGCCCACCCCGAATTTCGTGCCTGACGCGTCACGCGCGCCTGTGTGACTTTTTGTTTGCTATTTACCTGAATAAATAATCCACTACAGAGGTTAGCACTTGGGATTATTTGTGCTTCGTTAATTATGCCCGAGATGGACATGTTCCGGAGTACTAGAGGACGGGAGACAAATACTCTAGCCACCCACCCGTATAAACATGTATTTCCTGCGGGAGGTCGTGTGTATAGAAATATCATATATCTTGGCATTGCCGCGTCACTGCCTCGGAAGTTTTTTAATTTTTCTACAAAACTCTCTGTAGTTTTATGGCTAATTTATCATTCGATTTTTGTAATTTCTAAACATCTTTGCGTGTGAAATAAAATCGAGAACACAGATCTGCATGTTAAATATATGAGTTTAACCGGACGTTTCGTAGTGGCTAAATAGATGTCAGAAGTGTAATATTTATTTTCTTTTCATGAATATTACAAACAATCCCCGATAGGCTGCGATTGCAATACCAATACAGCGCCCTATGCACCATTATTTGTGAATAAGAGAACGACGATGATGATAATGATGAATTTCGGTTAACTCTACTTAACTAAAGCCAAATAACAACGAAGATGGAGAGCATTTTAGAGAAGGAAATATGGAAGTCTAAGCATTTACAGGGGTTTTCAGCTGTCATTGGCTGGTTTACTAGAGCTGTTTTAAGTTGTGACAGTAATATTAAATTACCATTTAGTGTAGAAAAAAAGAAGACGTTTTTATTTGAAAATTACAAATAAAAAAATCGTTGCATTAACAAAAAGTTTTGTAATTTTTAACGCGCAAAACGCGAAGTAGAGTAAAAAAGACTACTCACTGTGAATTGAAAGCTGTATATTTGTCGGGCAATTTTTTGCTGCTTCACATTTACTGACCGCTGTCAAATACAAGTCAAGTACCGGAACCTAAGTTGAATGGAACACAAGACGGGTGATGAGTGCCGTATCTAGTATCTAGTGTATACAATGTTTTAATAGGAGTTTATTGATGCCTTTGCAGTAAGAGTCCTGTGGGTTAGTTGCGGCAAATGCTAGGAAGGCGTTTTTAACCGACAATTCGAAGCTAATTTTTTTCCATTGCAAAAAGTTATACAAATTTCAAAACAAATAGTAATCAGTTGGAACAAGGACCGGTGAGTATGGCGGATGACAGAGTTTTCAATTTCAGTGGCCTTAAGAATAAGGATAGGACAGAAGTAGCTAATTCGTTTCGTAAATTCAGTCGTATCGTATGAAAGTGAACGAGAGCGAAATACGATTTTGATTGTATTAGAGTGAGATGGATATATGACGAACGAATGAACTTACAAAAAGAAATGGCGACAGAATAAACCTCCAGGGCCCCGATTACAATGGGAAGTTAAAATTTACGAGTATCTTCGATTTTATCTACAAAGTAAAATTAACTTTCTGTACGAAAAGAGGAATATGCACACCGACGAATATACTTTAAATGTTCATGCAAATATACTCATTTTTGTACACAAATATCGGTTTTTCTTTATTAACTGTCAAAGATTTTATTAAATTGAAAACATAGTAGGGGAAGGGTGTACAAAATGACATAGATTTTTTGTAAAATGAAAAAAAAAAAAATGGTAACATATTTAGTAAAAAATCTCTTTGGTTCAAAATGTACACTATTTTTTAACATATTAGCACTGTTGTTGTAGGAAAAAATACAAATCTATCAAATAAAAATACGAAAATAAAAACATGCTGCAAAAAACCGTTTTGCCCCACCGGGTGTACAAAATGACATATGATATATACCTAGATGGGATGATTATTCAACACTTTTAAAAAAAATAATTGATAAGTTTTTTTATGAATATTAAAGAATTAAAATATTAAATACCCACTTCACTAACGAAAATCTTGTTTTTTTTACTTAAACCAGTACATTCTGCATGAACCTAGTTTCCATACTTTATGCATTTTAACCATATTTCACCTGGCTTTGATCTCGTATATAACTCATTACAATAAATGCATGAGCAGTCATCTTCATCGTCTGTAAGTAGAAGGTCTTCAGTGTCTGAATCAATAATCAATTTTTTACATAAACCTTGTGTACACTTTTTCAGAATATGTTTTTTGGAACCTTTAGCTTTAGCCTCTGATATATTTGGAGTTGTATTCAAATGTCATGTTTTACGCACATAATTGCGAAGCATTATTATTCTTCTAAAGAAATAAAAGTACCAGTAAAAGTATTTTACCCTACCGGTACATATGTCGTTTTGCCCCACTACATGAGTTTTTAAAAACATTAAAAAATATCACATTGCACTTGCACATTTTAACAAATTATAGTTTTAAATGAAGATTAACAATGACACAACATATCCTTTCAGTTTGTATTGTAGAATAATACAAATAAAATAATAATACCTTCGGTGTCTGCGCAACAAAAATATTGTTTTATTTCACACAGTAACCCGCAACACGTCCTCCTCGGGCGGTGCCCATAAGCGTCCTAAATATTGGTGAGTATTTATGTGTCGTACCAGTGCTCATTCTTGTTCAGGTTCAAACATGACCAAGAGTTTGGTTTCTGAGATATGATTACTATGTCATTTTACCCGTCTATGTCATTTTGTACACCCTTCCCCTATACATAATTTTATATAATATTCCCAAGGAGTTTTAAAAAAAAACTCATTTACAACTCTGTTGACTTTCCAGTATAATCGGGGCACAGCTCTTGTAGTTTATAGACCGTCTGCTGGAAAGTGTGCGGCCGGGCGTGGTCGTGAAGCATCAGTGGCGATTTGTGATTGACCAGCTTTACCAGAGTTTCTCATCATTGTCTGTAATTCTTGATAATGTGTGTACGTCTGCAGTAGATCTTATGAAGCTGTAGTGAATAACGCCAACGCAGGACCACCATACCGTTACCATAAACATGTTTTGGGTGATTTTTTGTTTTAAGCATTATATCCAATCACAACGATTAACGCTTACAGTTTTTATACAAGATCCATTTCTCATCGCAAGTAATGATCCGATTCGGAATTCTCTCATTATTGTGTCGGCTCAGCAAAGCAATGCAGGCATCGACGCGAGCTCTCCGTTGGCGTTTATTTAGCTCATACAGTACCTACTTCTCAAGCTTCTTTACTTTGGCTTTGCTTTGTTTTGTCACTTACGGGGGAAACTGCTGATATGGATGATAGCTCGGTCGTAGTTTGAGGTTGGTCTGTTTATAGTATAGCTTTCAATTCCCCATCTTCAATCCGTCTTCGGTCTTCACGGAAGGTCGAAATTTCCCGAAACGTTCAAACCAAAAACGTAGTGTTTAGTTCGTATACTCCGTACACATCATTGACGTTGCTTGCCGTCTGCACCGCGTTAGTAACGTGACCAAATTCGTATTAAAAAAATAATGCGAATTTTCAACATATCCCTTATTAAATTTTGGTTTATGAGAATACCTAAGTTATCCCAAACGACTAACTGATTTTGTTAAAAACATGTGGGAATTTGGAATTCCTACCTATGCAAACGAAAGTTAGCTAAGTTTAAAGTGGCCAGTTTTGAAAAAAACGGCAATTTCATAAGTAAGAACCTAATATAAATGAGTAAGCTCATCCTTAAAATGTCTGATTTTATTGATTTTTTAGCTCACTACATACAAGTAAGGGTTAGTTTTTTTTTGCACGCATAGCGTTCATAGGGTAGTGTCCGTAAATAAATAAATAGATTTCAAAAATAATACATGAAGTGACTTTTGAAAGAAATAACATATGTAATGAATTTTTATTTCATATTCAAAAGGCGGAATAAAAATACGAAATGCACGTCCGTCATATTCATATATTACTGACGAATATCAATTATTTTTAAATTTGACACTCTAGGTATACTTATACCGACAAGCGACAAGTATTTATAAATTATAATTATACTATAAATACTAGTCGAACTTAATTGTACTATGTTATACTTGGCCGCCTTTGGATTGAGCAACATTTATTCGGTAGGTTATCCTTTCTTTTCCGATCTTACCTTGTGTGTCCAATTTATCGTGCGCTGTAAAATGAGAAAATATTTTTTGGTAAGAACATTGGAAAAATTACCGTAAACACTAAAATTATTAAAAAAGCGTAGAACGATTAGAAGTTCGTTTTTTTATTTGTTTATTGAGTAAACAAACAGTATGTACAGAAATATATATTTTCGTTTTTTATTGAAAGGAAGAAATATTAGCGTTTTTATAATTTACACAAATATTTAAATTTAAGTGACAATTTTCAAGGTGTTGTAAATAACTCACTATTAAAAAATGGAAATCAAGTTGGGGTAGAGTGCGGTTTGAACCTCAACTAGAGTAATTTTTAAAAAATATTAGTGTAGGACACTCACGCACACACCAAAAAAAAATTTTACACTGAAGGCAATAATTTAAATTATGATAAATATAGCAAATCTCAAAAATAAGAAATGAAAAAAACAGTTTGTATTTTATTACTAAATTTTACAAATAAAGATGATTCCTCCTTTCCAATGAGAAAAACAACAAACAAATGTGTAACTAGGAAAAAAATACTTAAAAAACTAACGATGATAAAAGAAACTTTAATTTTAAGCACTATTAGGAATATTTTAACAAATATCTTAATAATTGTATTCAGATTAATGTCCCTAATTGAAGAAGTTCATGTCAAGAGTTGTTTAGTTCACGTTAATGGGTAATTACCCCTTCTTACGCCGTGTTGGAGGACCATACACAAGGGATGATTGCCCAGGAGACCTTGACCCCAACATAAGGAATTATTAAGTATTAGAAAGAAGTAAGACTGGGCTAAGAAAACCTTCGCCTTGTTTTCGCAAAAACCCGTTAAGTTGGCATGGTATTCAGGAAAATCATTAACTTAATTGAAACATTAAAAAAATCATCTAAACAAAAGTTTCGAGCCGAACGTCAATATTGTTTTTATAAAAAAATCCTAAATAAGCACGCATACGTCTGAATCGAGGTAGGAATTCCACAATTTTTACCAACCAACATCAGTTTGAATATTTGCTGTAGATTATGTCTTATAAAATAATAATAAAATCCATCTCAGCTACTTAATTGTTGTAGTACACAATTAGATGCTCGTATTGCTTTTTAAATGCACTATTATCTCACACAGCAATTTCATAATGACCATTTTAAAGGGTAGGTTATCAAACCGCCATGATCATAGAACCACGACACATATGATTTTCTTCAATTTTTTATGAGAACGGTTAAAAAACTTTTTTTTTACACTTTATGCAGTAACTTGATTATTTCAAAAGTATATCCATTGATATTTCGGTTAGTTATATATAATTACATTTTTTTCAAACCTGGAATGGTAGCGACACTGATTGTAATGAATGATGATGACGAATATTTTTTTAATGACAAATCTTTTTCTTGTTTTTTTTTTACCCAAAATCCTGTGTTTTATTTAAAATTTCTAATTTTAATGAGAAATACCATGATATTATGAAATATGGTTTATCTGGATGTTAGTTTTTTTTTTTTTTTTTTTTCTTTATTTATTTGGAAGTTCATCAAGGATACATGAAATAAGTACATTTTTTAAGTAAGCATTACTAACGTTCTTTATATGTATCCTCAATTATAGAACTTCACCATCTTTCATAAATTATATAAAATAAGTGTGTAAAATCAATTTAAGTAATAATATAGATTAAGTTTAGTGAGAGATAATAAAGAAATAAAATTGAGTCAAACATAAGAAAGTACATTCTTTTTTAAGAAAAGAAAATAGAAAATAACAACATATAATATGTAATAAAATAGACTAAAATTAATTTACACACACAAAAATAAGGATTAGACATTAGATTTAAGACACATAGTAATATTTTTTTAAAATTAATTTGCTCTATCATGATAAATGTCAATATATATTTTTTTTCTATTTTGTTATAGAGTCTTAACATACTTGAAAGAGGGTTAAAATGTGCCATATTGTTTGTAAAAAATGGAAGGTAAAATGTATCAGGTGATCTCAGAGGCCCACGAGAACGTACAATGACACATTTTCAACACAAAACACTGAATCAACATTATTGTGAATTATATTTTACAAGTACATCATATCTATAATTTGTCTCCTAGTTTCTAACTTTTCAATTTTGAAATACTCTAAGCGCTCTTAATAGCATTGGAGTATTCTGCTCATGTTACACTTAAATGACAAAGAACGAAGAAATTTTTTCTGTACAGTTTCAATTATATTTTTATAAATCACTTAATGAGGTGACCAAACAATACTTCCAAATTCCAACTTGCTACGTACAAGAGAATTATACAAACAAATTATTGCTGCTGCATTTTTAAATGGCTTGGATATTATGTATATGAAGCCCAGCATTTGTAAAGATGTATTTGTAATTAATTTATCATGGCGTGGTTTTTGTGTAGGTACCTACGTTGTTATTACCGTATAACACTGTATTAATTTAATAATATAATATATTACTTGAAAAAAACATTCGATCAATTAAGGTGCTAACAAAATTGAAGGTCAGTTTTGTCTTACTGTAAACACGCGCTATAACGAGCCATAACTCAAAAAACCCTCTTACATGTTACTAAAAATTTTACGATGGATCAAAATAAACTTAATAAAACACTATAAAAAGGATATTAACAATTTACGAGGGGTCCCTGAGGCACGTTTTCACCTGTGTAATAAGTAATAACAAACGTTGATGGCTGCTGGTTTCCACAACACGATCTAATAAAATACCAGTTACAATAGTTCTCACCGCAATAAACTAGCTATCCTTATTGGTTTAGGTTTAGATGAACTTCCGATCAATTATTCACAATTAAAATCCTCGGATGAACCGACCACGCATGGGAGGATATAATATATCTCTATGTTCTTGCGAGAAATTCCATCGTTTCTCCTTGTTTAATTTCACTGAGATTCTCGGGGCACCATAAAGTCGCGTTTGTTGCGTGTTATGAACCGGAACGGAGATACACTCGTTGCAAGGGAAAATTATACAGCAACCATAGAATTAAAAATAGTCCAGAAACCGCATACGCACATCAAACAGAAGGCGACTTAACTACTCATAAATGAGTAGGTTTACGTTTTGACCAATTAGTTTCATTGTTGACGTCGCTCAGTACGCAACTCCTGATTTGAATTCAACTATGCCGTGTTGTGTCCTTTTAAAGTTTAGAAATACTGCTAGGGTCTTAAAGAAACAGGATGCAATCACATTTCATCTGTAATTTGCAAATGAATGTGTACATAACAAATTAATTACTTAAAAACTGAATTATTTTTCTATCTCTTAGATTGTCGAAGAAATAAAATGGAAATTTTGTTAGTGTTGCCAGGGTAGATTTTTTTACCCTACTTTGGTCATCTAATAAAAGAACTAATGAAAATTAGACCTCGGATTAAACAACGCCGTGGGGGACATTTGAACGACATTATCTTTAAAACATCAAATATTATTTAACATGATATAAAAATATCCGTTTTATGTCAAATAAAATTTGTTTTATATTTTAAGTTCAAAATTCATTAATTCAATTACTCTTATTAAATGACCCTTTACTTATCTACTCTGTTGTGTCAATCAATGTTTCCGCGAGCACAATAAAATTTAAGAGAAATGAACAGATTACTTTTTTTACCTTACATTTTTGTTGTGATATTTTTCTTCCCATCAAGCAACATTACCTGGCGACTTCACGAATACGCGCGGCGAAAGTAAGCCGGGCTGAGGAAATTCTTGGACACAGTCCAATGTATTCAAATATGATTCTACGCTCCTTCTGGACTATTCTTAATTCTATGGCAGCAATAGCAGCTCTAGAAAAATGTTTTCAATCCTCCGGTTTGGATCTTCGACTTATCCCTCTTCAAGTATTTCAAAGTTTGTTCACCATAGTATTACATTTTACCATACATTCGCCTGAAATATCACACTTTGACATTATGTAGAGATTACAATCGAGAACTGAGTATTAATGAAAGCTTTATTAATTGTACTTATAATACCTTCAATAAAGCGATGTTGTGTTATATGTAATTAAAACAATTAATTAATTATTAAGTCGCAATGGGGTACCCAAGATATAATACAGTTGACGACAGCGATAAAATTATGTCGTTACTGGAAGTGCTATGTAATAACAAATAATGAGTCATAAATAAAAGTACTGTGCTAAAATCATAAAACATTAAATTATAATATATCTTAACTTGAATCGGGTTGTGGTCCGTGGCTAGTGTCTTGGACTTACAGCTTAAAGGTCCGTGGTTCGAACCCCACTCTACCCCAACTTGATTCCCATTTTCTAATATTGAGTTATTTACAACTTGTTGAAAATGACTCTCAAAATTGAGTGTTTGTGTAAATCATAAGAAGGCAAAAAAATTCTTTTTTTTAAAATTAAAAATCAGGCAGAATCAAAATACAGTTATGTGTGTGAAATAGAACTAGGAACTCCGATTACAATAAAAGTTAACTGAGTTATCTGTCTTCAATTGTCTATAAGGTAAATTCGAATTTTCTGTAGGAAAACGAGTATATTTTAATGACTTTAATTATTATAAAACGTAGTCAATTTTATATGACTGAAAAGGGCAATTCAAATTTTTATACGAGGCATGATCAGAAAGTTAGTGCAATAGATTTTTATATTGTTTTAGAAAAAGTGTATTTGAAAAAATACAGGATATTGATGATATACTTGATGACTGTTTTACCACACAATCGCTATTCCGTTCAATGCACGTAATGGCCCGTGGAACAAGCTTCTTAATGCCCCCCTCGAAGAACTCTCTAGCCAGCTTCTTCCCCAACTTCAGAACCTCTTTTTGCACCTACTTGTCGGTTGAAAATTTAATTCTACCTACGTGTGCCTTCAGGAAAGTAGAAAAATTATAATCTGAAGGCGCCAAGTCTAAGGAATACGAGGGGTGGTTCAAAACATCCCAACCAAATGAATCCAAGAGCGGCACGTTGGCTAACACAGATCACACAGCCTTAATTTAGTACACTTACTTTCTGAACATGCCTCGTACAAATTAATATTCACATTTTGGTTTTCAAAAACAATTTTACTGTTGGAAAATTGAAAATAACTCTGTTAATTTCATACTGTAATTGGAGTATTTTGGATTTATAAAGAAAAGTATCTTGGCATAATGCGATTGGCTACTTTCAGATAAAAATCCTGAAATAGAAAATAATGCGGAGATAGCTCGCCTTGCTATCTTATCCTTGCTTAGTGGATAGCGCTTTAGCCTATTTACGTGACATTGCAGGAGCAATTTCCGGCAATGTTGATGTGAAATATTCAGATATGCCTCTAATATATTTTTACTAATAATTCACAGTCTGAGAAGACTGATTGAGACTGAAAAGAATGATTACATTTTGGAATTAATAATATAAATAATTGGCTTGAGGTGAACTTCCTCCCTTAAACATTGGCAAAACTTAATATATAAACTTTAGCCCATTTCCGTTGCAAATCCAATCCCCACTTGTTATTCATACTTGTCACAATAGATCAGTCAAGTGTTTATTCAATACAATTGAAAAGTGCGACAGTCAACAGTATTAAATATTTGGGGATATATTTAGGTAAAAATATTTTCTGAGAACCTCATGTCAATTATATTAACCCAAAACTTAGAAAACTGACGCATATTTTTCTTGTATTTCGTAATATCCTAGATCCTATTACACTAAAAAGCGTTTACTTTGCACTACTAATCAGTGGGAACCTATGGAATTATCGGATGGAGAGGAGGTGCCACAACTTTACTTAATCCTGTTTTGGGGCAAAAAAAATAATTTTAAAAATCATCAACAGATTACCTAGACCCTATCGAGCAAATGAACTCTTCATGAATTATAAGGTCTTAGACACAAGGCAACTATTTATAAAATAAACTCTTTTACACTTCTGGAACACTAATGACAAAATGAGATCTCAACAAAATATTCGAACCAGATCGGCAGGAACCATTTGTTATACGGGACCTTTTATGAATACAAGTTTTGGACTAAGAAATTTCTGTTCCTTAGGACCGAAATTTTTTAACACTTTACCTACCACTAAAAAAAATTCTAAAAACAATATTAAATATAAAAGATGTGTTTATAATTGGTTATTGTAGAGGAATAGAGAAAATTTAGAATCTGAATTGTTTCAAATTATGTATTGAGGGTAATTTTTAATTTAAATTTGTATTTGGAGCATACATTATCTACACATCATGATTTATTTAACGATATCTTTTTTTTTGTTGTATATTTTGTATAATTCATATTTTAAAATTTGTAAATGATAATTTTTTTACGTTATCTTATCTGGAATTGTATTATTTATGCATGTTTTTCCGTATTGTTATTCTATTGTATCACGTGGTATTATATATATATATATATTTTATGTATTTTTTATGGTTAATTATTATAGCTTAACACGGGCATAGCCTTAAAAGCCTTAATAAGTTCATAAATATGTAATTTTGAATGATTAAATAAATAAAAAAAAATAAAAAAAAGATCATTTTACTTTTATTTATGTTACAAATGATCCCTGAACGATACGATTGGAATACAAATACAGTCCCCTATTCACTACCTGGGAATGATGATGACGGAGAGGAAATTAAATTTATTTGATTACTTTTGCTACTGTGGTTACATTTGTGTTCTTTTTATTTCTTTTTGAGTCGAATTATGGTCCCCTGATGGAGCTACCAGACATATTGTTCAAGATTCGCTCTTGTCCTTACTTTACTACATATAATATATTTATAAGTTATTGTAGGTGCATTATTTTGACAACGAACATGGCGTGTTTCTTTCTGTTTCCTTCAAAACCAACGTACAGTGGATAAATAGCCTATTTGAATGTATTAGTGCCTGTCGGTGAACCAAGTTACACACAATTTTTGCTTGTTTGAGTACGCGCATTTGAATGTTTTATACGAAAAATACTTTGACGCATACGTCATCAAACCTAATCCACATCTGATGGTGCATAGGACACTGCAATAGTAAAGTACTTGCAGTGTATCTTGATAATGTGTTGCAGGAAGGTGAGGTCATCAGTCTTACGCTTCAGAAACCATTCCAGGAAAAGTGCAATATTGCATTGTTAAATCCCTTTACAAAAACATTTTATACCCTACCAGGAACAGAATTTAGAATCTTAAGCATGGCAGGCGAACACGCAAACTACCACATCACGATGCGGACTTTTCTCCGCTTGATTTTCTTTTTCAGGATGTTGACGGATTTTGGTTCTTTTACACACACAGAACTGTATTCTTCATTTGCCTGGAGACAGACAAACATGCATAAGCAATTGATATTAAAGCTTTTAATGGACTGTACGTGTGCATACGTGAATTGAGACCATTGCATGAGAGTTGACCTAACATCTTAAAGATACAATCTCGAAACCTTTCTTCCTGGTACTTTGTACAAAAATCCATTTAGATTAAAAATACTAAAAAACTTTATAAAAAAAATATTATATGCCCAGAGCGTCGAAACTTTGAATACAAATGTTTGACCATTTTGTCAATCAGTTTACTTTACATGTACTCGATTCGATTTTATTGTAAACCAGAAAAACTGTTTCTAAATGGAAAATAGACGATGAAAGCTTTGCGAGGAATAATTACGCAGCGGTTAATAAATCAGCGCATCACAATCAATAAACAATACTTTCTCTCCAACCGATAATGCCCCCCCATTCCAATGTATGGCGGACAAAAACGATATTGCAATACTTTCCCTTCTCATCGAATGACGTTTAAACTCAGTAGTCAAATGGCAGAAAGCGCCATAATATTATGTAATTTTACACAATGTTTAGGAGAGCTAAAATAAAACCCGATTTCAAGACTTCAATCAACAAACTAAAATATGTTTATGTTGCTTTTCAATAATGAATTTTCGTTTTTTACTTTGATGTTTTTTTCTGTATATTAAGGTACTTATAAGTATTGAATAAAACTGTTTAAAATTAAAAAAATGATTAAATTACAGATGGTCCCTTCTGCCATCTGACTACCGAACCATTTCTGCGTGAGAGAGGTAAATATGAGGTAAAAAGGAGGTTGGAAGAAATTGCCATTTGGCAATAAGCCCGCCAATTTACAAACAACATTATGTACAAAAATAAGTTAAATAAAATAAAATAAACTATATCGTCTCCAAAAACCCAACTTTTCGTGCACTTTTCAATGAGAGGCTTTAAATTAACGATGTTTTGAGTTTGTCCAAATGCTTGCAGACTGGCTGGATTTCCTCCCTAGAGAGTTATTCGTATCCATATTTGTTGCAACAGAGAGGAAAAACATTTTGAGAAGGAAATCTGGAAGTCTAGGCATTTCCAGGGCTTATGACCTGTAATTGGCTGGTTTGAGTGGTAAATTTACTCACTGTGTAGTATTCACCATTCTGCCCATGTTTAGACATCCACGTTTCCTCACCTCTTCTATCTGTTGACTTTAGTCAAGTAAAGGAGCTGAAACCTTTGTCATGTGGTGAGATTCATCCGGCTGAAGCAACTCACCCACTAGGTATCGCCTGAAAACAATTTTGCAATTTTCGCGCGTCTTTTTTACCATGTTGTTAATTCAACAATGTTTTAAGTATTTCCAAATGCTTGCAGACAGGCTGGATTTCCTCCCTCGGGAGTTATTCCTTTTAAGTGGGAGGGCTTTAAAGTAAATGAGTTTTCAAAAATATATCGATACACATTACAAAAATACACATTTAAAAATTTTTCGGGAGTACTGTCTACTTTCCTTAAGGGTTAAACTTTTTATTTAGTGTGGAGTTACAATAATAAAAATAAAAAATCTGATTTCGGCATAGTAATAACTAAATTTTATCATGTTTGGATTAATCGTAGATTATTTACCCCTAGCATACAAATTTTAAAACGATATTTCAATACTCTATCGACTCATCTAATGATGAACAAACTATTTCAAAACGATATTTCAATAATCTCCCGTCTCAATGAATGACGAACAAACTATTGAAAAACAGTATTTAAAGTAAATAAGCGCATGTTTTAAAAATGATGTAGTTGAATAGTTGTCGCGTCAGAGGAGTTACTAAATTGGCTTTCATATCACGACCTAACGGGACAGTTGTACGTTGATCGGCGCACGTTCTTAGATGCCTCAATCCCACATCAATGGCCAATTAGCGGCCAATTCTCAATCTTTCTGCTACTAAGTAGCGGCTATTCGGTGGGCGTGCTGGCTGGGCGTGGTCCCCCGTCACCCCGCCCGCCGGGGCCCCCATTGGGCGGCCGGCGCGGCGGTGGGGGCGAGGCGCCGCCTACGCGCCGCATCGCGTCGCCCGCCAGCCGCCCAGATCACAGTGTCGCCCGCCGCCCGCCGTGACGGACGTGATTGCCGCCCACGCGAACGAGCGATACGCGTTCCATGTTTACGCGAATAATCAAAACACGCGATAAAATAATTTGACATTTGTTTTTCAGTGACCTCTGCTGAATCAATGATTACAAAAGGGACATCAAAATAACAACAAAAAAACAATAATTAACACCTATTACTAATAAAAAAAATCGTATAAAACTATTTTAATTTTATGCATGTTTATTAATAAACTTAATCTAAGTTACTTTATAAATTTATTGTATGGATATTTTTTTTCAAATCAAAGTTGGTGAACATTTTTAAGAACACCTGTTGAAAAACACGATTATAACACGTGGCAAAATGTGTTTTACTTACCAATATGGGTAAAAACATTTCAGAATATTTTTTCAGTATTTTTCATCGAAGCGGTTAATTCAAAAGAACTTTCAGCCGTATTCGAGAACACGTGAGTAGTAAATAATATAATTGAATAGTTTTTAATTGTGTTTTTATATTAATGTTTTTTTAGTATAACTATTAAAAGTAAATAATGTTTTACCATCTCAAGTACTGTAGGTTTTTAGACAGTCAACATTAATATACTGAAGGAGATCAGTTTGTATGTTCCCAATAACTATTCCATTACCTACTGCTATTCTGAACACTCTCGCGGCCGTAGAAAACACTTTTATGGCGTGTGTTTAGTACGTAAATACGCTATACGAGTATAAAAGCGTTTTCTACGGTCCCGAGTGCGTTCAGAATAGCACCCCCCCAGAGCGAGATCTCATGCACTATTTTACGCTCCCGTAAAATGCAAGTCATAATTCACCCCTTAACACAGCGATTCGCTTGCTGGACACGGCATGTGCACATAATATGGACATATTTGTTTGTACATATCGGCAGTTTTGCAGATTTATTTTTCATATTCACATTTTAATGCAACGTGACTAATGTTAAGTAATTTTGAATACAATTAATAAATAAATAAATAAAATGATATTGGTGCATTGACATAACATCATAAAACGCAATAGTAAAAATTAACGCTGGTAGTAATCTACATATTTTCAAAAGTCATCGTCATTCCCTTTCCGCACTTAATGATGCATAGGGCACTACATTTGTGCACCAATCGCAGCGTATCTTGATCATTTTTGTTACATTAAGATAATATGATCAGTCTTACGCTTCAGGTGCCAGTCCAGGGACCATGCATTATTCTAGTATAAAAAACTTTTTTTAATAAATATTTCATGTCAACCATGTTTTGAATCGGACCTGAGACCTCTTGCATGGTAGGCAACTACAGAGATTACACGTATTACTTTAAGAAAAAAAAAAATTACAATATGAACCACTGACTGGTAGATACATAATTTCTGATTATTGCTTTGTCGGCCTCGTGGTGAAGTGGTCAGCGCGTTTGCCTACCATAAGGTCTTGGATTGAATTCCCGACATGGTAGATATGAAATATTTATTGAAAAATATGTTTTACATTGGAATATTTCATAGTCCCTGGACTGGTATCTGAAGCGTAAGACTGATCACCTTACCTTCATGTAAGAAAAATGACCAAGATACATTGCAATTTGTGTACCAATACAGTGCCCTATGCACCATTGTGTGTGAAAAGAAGGTGATGATGATTATTGTTATATTATGGGGTATATTTTTGAAGATAAAAAAAAATAGTTTCTTATGCATAAATTTGGGCTTGTAAAAAATGCTTAGCAATATTTTTTTTTTGCTTTTCAGTACCTACTGTTTTATGAAATAAGTAATAATCGTAAAATTATTTACCTTTTGTCATAAAAAATACGGTTGTGATTTTTTTTCTGTTTTTAGCTAAGGACTACGTAAAATTCTTAATTTTATTGTTATTTGCAAAATCAACTCCAATTAATAAAAAATATACGACGCGAGTAATTAAAAATAATGATTTAGTGTCCGGAACGCCAAATAGATGGCACTAATGTTCAAGAAAATGTTTTACTGGTACTTTCCTAAAGTTACTAAGAGGAAACACGTCTAGTAACAAAACTGGTTTCATGATGCAATTTTAGAAATTGTTTAGAATAGTGGTTTGCAAAGATCACCAGATTTGTGTTGATATCATTCATATTTTCTTATCTTAGTAGTTTTAACTATATTGACTAGCAATTCAAATAATATAATAATAGATTAAGTTCCCGATTGAAGTTACGATTATCAAGGTCGTTCAGATGCACGACACACGGCATAATAAACGAGAAAACTCAGTGCCGATTACGTTTCTCTACTGACATTTCTAAGTGGAACTGCATTTTACTCATAATAGAGAAATGAAATATAGTTTTTTCTACTTATTTATAATAACAGCTAACTGTACAACTGGCGTCGCGGGTTCGATTCCCGCCAGTTGCAAGAAAAAAATCCAAGAAAGATTTTCTAAATTGGTCTGGGTGTTGTGGTGTACTTTTCATTACCTTCTTCCATATCCCTTTTATCTCACCTGCTGACAAGCCTCAAAATAGAGGTTTAGCGGGTTATTCCTAAAAATAAAAAAACTTCTGTCGCCCGGTCGATCGTCTCATGTCGACCACTGGTGAAAATTACAAATAAAAGTAAATAAAATTAATGCAGTATTTTTACAACGAATTATAGCTCAAAAGTATGTACGAATAAACTAATTGTTTACTTTTAATATATTTATACCTTGGTATTACAAATTTATTATTTAGCTGTTTCTTAATAATATATTTTGCTTAACAATGTTTTGAGAAAGACCAAGGCTTATTACCCGTCATTTTCTGGTTTAAGTGGCCACTTTACACACTTTGTAACATTCAACATTCTGATTTTGTTTTAACATCCGCAATTAGGAATTTCAGCCCTACGGGAAATTTGATACAATACGATTCTTGCGCGCGGTAAAAATTAGAGCATTAAATTATGTAGAAAAGTTTCTTCAAAATTTACTAAAAATATATTTAAAACGCACTACTTTGAACGACGTCAATGGTTCATATGAACCAACCAATGATATGAGAGCTATGAGGGTACCCGGAAGAATTGACAAAAAAAAAACACCCGGAGTTATTTCAGAAATACAAATCTTCGAAAAATCATAGCGCTGATAATTCGATATACAAAAATATTTTTTCTTAAATTTGGCTTAGTTTAATAGTCAATCGACAAATAAAAAAAATTAAAAAGACACTGGTCTTCCTCATTCCACTTAAATCAGCCAATGATAGGTCATAAGCTCTGTAAATTCCTAGACTTCCATATTCCCTTCTCAAAAATATTTTCGCTCTCTGTTGCAACAAATTTAGATTATATTTTGCAGAAAAACAATTATATTTATAATTATATTAATTACTTTGTTTGGACCTAAGAAAGGAAAAAGGGTTCCTACATTATATTTAAAAACAATATATTTTACGTAGTTAAAATTTTTATGGAATTTCAAAAAATGTTTGGGCTATATTTTTAATAATATGTTATTCCATAATTAAAATAACAATATGCCATTGGCACTTCCAAAAGTACAGTTTTCGGATTTCATCCAGCAAAATTGCTTAACCAATCAAACACAATACAATGGGAATATTACTCGTTTTTCCAAGTAAGGAATAGAGAATTCCTCAAGTGGTTGTTTAAACATAGACAGAATGGTAGATGTCACACAGTATGTAAAGTGGCCACTTAAACCAGCCAATGACATGTCATAAATAAAAAAAAATAAAAAGGCACTGTAAATTCCTAGACTTCCACATTCCCTTCTCATTTTTTTTCGCTCTCTGCTGCAACAAATGTAGATCTAAAAAACTTTTTAGGGAGGAAAACCAGCCAATTCGCAAACATTTAGAGATACTCAAAACATTTTTGAATTAACATTGTTGAATTAACTTATAAAAGAAGAAGTATAAGATTTGGAAAATTGTTTTCAAGTGTTGCCTAGTAGGTTAATTGGTTCAGGCGGATGAATCTCAACCACATGATAAAGGTTTCGGCTCTTTTACTTCACAAAGCTCAACAGATGGAAGAGTTGAAAAAATGTGGACGTTTAAACATAGGCGGAATTGTGAATATTACAGTGTGTAAAGTGGCCACTTAAACCAGCCAATTACAGGCTCATGAGCCCTGTTCATGCCTTGACTTCCATATTCCCTTCTCAAAGGTGTTTTCCCTTTTTGTTGCAACAAATATAGACCTAAATTACTCCCCAGGGAGGAAATCAAGCCAGTCTGAAAACATTTGGACTTACTCAAAACAGTACGCTATTTATTTTATCGCGTATTTTATTTAATAAATATTTTTATGAGCTCGTAAGGTAAAACAATAAATACGCTTTATTTTGTGCATTTTGATGCACTTTTTAACTTATTTATATAAATATCGGTTTCGGCCGAAACTGGAACAGAACCCGAAATTCGGCTACGGTTTCAGTTTCGGCTTAAAATCTCATTTCGGCCAGTCACTAGTATTTTGTTATTTTAGAACATTAATTTAATTATTTATCTTCAAAAGGATACGCTGAAAACCAGGGTGTAAGAGGATATAACATATTTGTAATTTTTTTTATAGGTAAACCTTTATTTGACATGAAAAACAATACATTAAGCAATAAAAAATAGAACTATTCAGGTTGGACTTGCGGAAAAAGATTAAGATTATATCAAGATTAATATATCACTGGTATTCTTTACGATATATATCGTAACATTTATTGCTGACTCTTTTTACAAGACATTATCGCGTATGTTTGCCTTCACTGAGATTCTCCTGGCACCATAAAGTCGCGTTTGTTGCGTATTGCGGACCGGAATCTGGATTCACCCGGAGCAGGGGAATTATCAGACCATAGATGTTGCTTCCAGTGTCTTTTTGCTTTCATTTGGATATTTATTCCATTTTGCTCTTTCTCAATCTGTACAGATGTAAATTAAAATTACCATACTTTTTTTACGTTCGAACTTGTAACTTAATTTAATGAAACATGCCAAAAGACAAGACATTATACGGAAAGCTTTGAGTGGATTAAAATAAAAAAAAACAGGGAACTTATATAAACGCGAGAAATGGCGTTGGTCACACATTACTCATGCTAATGAAGATTCCTCGTTATTATTATAATTATTAACCCTTCAGCCCGTTGTGGGCCCTGGTCCCCTCCAACCTTTGTCACCATCTCCCTTTATCCTGGCACGTACTCCTCCGGTTCCTGATGCCAATAGCATCTGCATCCCTCTGCACTCCATCCAGCCATCGGAGTTAAGGCCCACCAACGCTACGTCGACCTTGGGGCTTTGGTTGAAATATATCTTATTGGCACTCTCTCTTTACTCATTCTGCCCATCGCAGCTTCCGTATTTTCAGAAATTGCCTTATGTTGGGCTCGTTGTAGACATTGTAGACTTCGTCGTTGTTAAAAAAATAGGACTTAAAATATCGCTGTTGTCTGTCTTGAAAAAAAAAATCCAAAACAAAAATTTCAGTTCTAAAAATAAATAACCCTTCCTCAACAATAGATGTCGCTAGTATTCTTCATGTTTCATTCTTTTAGTAAACCAATACGCACGGGAATATTTAAATGTACCGAAAAGAACAACTCGGCAAACCTACCAATACTGTGGCAACAATACTTCGACATCATATGGTAAAAATGCAGTCATCAATAGACTTCACACTATAGGCAATTAGTATCAGGACGTTGGTGACTCATTTCACATGAAATTTAGTACATATAGAACGGCTATTCTCCAGTATTTTATTGGTAATAGTTCTAGATAACTATTTGTTACTATTGTAAAAAAAAGTTTAAACTTCTTTATAAGTGTTTTTTTTCTTTTTTCGTTTCTTTTCTTGAATTTATTTATAAGTACAAAATATTTCTCTTCATAATTCAAAAAAAAAATATTTACCTAAGTATTAGTTTTAAATAATAAAGCAATAAGAAATATGTAATGTATCATTTTTTTAAAATAAAATAATCAAAGGGATAAATAAAATAAAAAATGTAATCACAGTTAACCAACAATGTCGTACATATGAAACTAGGGATAAAAAAAGATATGATTACTAATGAGGAGAAAAATAAAGTCTCAAATCTTTGTACAAGGGATTGAAGTTGTACAATAAAAGAAATAGAAAGCATTGAAATATTTCAAATCAATTAAGAAAAATACGTTCTTGATAAATTTTAATAAAAAAATGTAATGTAATTAAAAGTTTATATTAATTCTTAATATGTTATGAACTAACTTAATGAAGCATAAATAAACAAACAAAATAAAAAGAACGCCATATCACGTTATCTGTGCATACATACCTCGCTTCCTCCACATTCATACATTTTCTCATGCACGCGCGCCGATTATTCCGACTTTTGACATGTCCATGCTCAAGTATTTTTTGGATTTGGTCATGCCACTTCTTATTAAAAAAAAAAATATATTTAATTTTAATTTTTTATTTTTACAGTATACATAAGAGGTAAAACAGAGTATTAAAAATAAAGGATAATTACATAGAAATAAAATACATATTGGTATTTCTCGTTTTCTGTATCCATCATCATTCGCAGAGTCAATCTTTTTAGCCGTTATTTCACCGTCCACTCGCTCTACATGTCCAAGCCAACGCAGCACTCCTAGATTTTGTCGATTATGCACGGATTTTCACATTACGCCTATCGTGCATAGTTTTACCACACATTCGCGTGGAAGATCGTATTTTGACAACGTTCAGCCTACTTCGAGGGTAAGGCATTCAGCGTTTCAGGCAATACAATAAAAATTAAAAAGTAAAAAATCTGTATGGAAAACCTCAATGCAAAAAAATGTTTCTTGCGAAAGATTCACAAAGGATTTAATGAGAGACGAAGCAGTGTACATAAATTATAATACATTTGCATGACGAAAGCTCACAAGTAACAAGTAACAAGTTTTTAGCGTCTCGTAACAGCTCAGGTAAATCTGTTATATAGAGATGCAGTCCTTTGACAATGAAACCGGTATATTAAACTAGTGTCATATGGAACGTAGCAACGTATACCTACTATTTGCATAAGTAATTGCGGACTCAAGGATGGAAAATATTATTATATTTTGAAGATATAACACAATGATAATATTGTACACAAATCTCTCAAACTTCTCAGTTTTATCAATAGAGTGACGACGGACTTCAAAAATATTAATACCATCAAAGCTCTTTATTGCTCACTACTTCGACCCCATCAAGAATACGCTTCTCCTATTTGGTCTCCATTCTACAGGACTCATATTGACTATATTGAGTCTGTCCAACACCGTTTTCTAAGAAAAGTGGCATGGTTGCTCGGATTACAAAGGGGTAATAATTATCCCTATTTTGAAATAGAGCAATCTCTTAATCTATCTTCATTGGAGAGACGTAGAACTGAGATGGACCTTATATGCATTTTCAAAATACTTAATGCTATAAGTGATGTCCCATCTCTGTTGCAATCAATTTCTTGTCATGTTCCTAACCATGTCACCAGAAGTCAAAATCTGCTATTTATTAAATCTTCTAAGAGCAACTTTTGTTTTTATGCCCCAATGTCCAGAATGTGTAGATAGTCCATTCATCACACGACTTGGAATTCTTTGGGATTGATCTTCCGGCTTTTCGTAGATCTCCTCGCGACTAAACAGTGTGGGATGAAGTTGGATTGGCATGGTTTAGCTCGAAGTCTTATGTCTTTCGTTTTTATGAATATATTGTATACCATTATTGTTTTGCCCTTGTTTGTCTTTGCTACATAGTTTTACGTTCATTTTGTTCAGTTTCTTGCATTTATGTTTCTTCATGTAACTGTTGTAATTGGCTTATGCCGTATATATAATAAATAAATTAATAAAACAAAAATGATGTGTTTGTTTTACTAACTTAATCCATGTACGCTCCCTGAGCGTATTTATTAAACTTTTAATAATTTCGTAAATTATATTTGTAATTTCTTTAAACCAACCATAAAATAAAACGTATTATCTTATATATTAATATTCTAAAAATGATTGATTGTGTCTCTCATGTACGGGCCCATTTTACATGTATCGTGCCAATCCAATCGGTCCGGTAAAATTAGGGTGGGTGGATAGGTACATTTTATTATTTTGTTTTTTTTTTTAAATTTAGTTTCTACACGCGTTCTCACCAGAAGTCGAACTTACGAAAAGTTTCCTTACGTGAGTCAAGCTTCTTAACTACTACACCATGTAGGCCACCGGGATATTTAATATATTACAACTGTGTGGTTTTGGTAGCGTTATTCTGAGTGACAGATAATACTATAATCAATAACAAAAAAAAAATGTTGATATTTAATTATGTACCCACATATTTTTATGCAGAATTTTATCTTTATATTTATAAAGCATAATGTCTTGATCCTTTTTTTCTTTTCTTGATATTATTTTATGTTTATTATATAAGTACCTACATTTGAATATTACCTTGGTGTACCTTAAAACTCTAATTTTAACAGTCATGTCTAATTATTTTTTTTAAACCTTTAAATTATAATTTTTTTTTTCAACGCATGCGAGATAAAAAAGCAGGCTTATCCTGTCACAATTTCGTTTCTTAAGTTCATTCGTTTGTCATATATCCATCTCGCTCTAACGCAATTTTAATCGTATGTCGCTCTCGTTCTCTTTTATACGATATATTAATTTACAAAACTAATTTTTAATTTATTTTTTAAAATTTTGTTTATTCAGAAAAACCATAGCAATACAAAAAAATATACATAAAAATATACATAAATACATAAAATAAAGCCAAATCAGTTTTCCACATAAATACAATTATAAAAATCCAGTTCAGTTAGATATAATTCATAGAAGTGCATGTGTGCGAGTTTTTGTGTGTGAGGATACGTGGGTAAGTGAGTGGAGTGTGGTTTTGGTAGGTATGTGAATATGTGAGTGAGTGTATATGGGTGTGAGGGTGGGCTTATGGACAGGGTAAGTGTGTGTTTAATATGAGTGAATAGAAACATCTAAAATTTATAATGTAAAATTAAAATTTTTGTAAAGAAACATAATTTTTTCAAATTATAGTTTTTTAATTTTGATTTTAAAAGTAGGTATATTGCAGTGAAATATATCTATGCTATTGAAAAATACATTATAACAACGCGCCAAACGAATCAGAGGAGAGTTCTAATTAATTACAGAATAATCCCACAGATGTAAAAATAAAACTAACTAGTCGAAAACACTCGTCCAGGATTCTGGTTCAATTTAACACTCAGTACTGTATTCATCATCCACCCGGACAAAAATGATAGGTCGTAACCCCTATAAATACCTTTACATAACGATTCTCTGATTTTAATAGGGTATCAATTTTGAAAAATAAATATGTTCGATTAATGACGGGTATTGTCCTTGAAGGTTTGTGACGTCAAGGAGTCAGATTTCACGGAGATGTGTTGCGCGAGTATGGTACATGACGTAGTTGTTAGCGAGTCGGGTTCGGTAGAGGGAGGGGGTGCACAATCAGTCAGCCCTCTCTCATTAAAAGCTCCGTTCCCTCACACTGTTTGAAGTCCGATTAGTTTAGTTACTTGTAAAAGTGTTAGCGGAGCCACCGACACACCCCCACCATTACTACCCTCCCTCTCACCCCACCCGGCCAACGGGGCGCGCCTCATTTGTTTACCTAAGGCCGGTTCAGCGGTGACATCTTACAAAGAATCTCAAAATCTTTTTTTTTTAAATATTAATTCTACAGATTAATAATCATAAACATTTTATTCCAAAAAGCAAAAAGGGAGTGAAATATTACGCTTCCAATTATACATTTAAAAAAAGTCTTTCTTTATTAGTGCTATGCACCAGACATCTTTCAGGAGTTCAGGAGCGTCTTAATAATTTCACCCACTTGGAGAATTAAGATATGGAAGAACAGCAAAAAGCAGTAGATATCTTGGTTTTCTGACTCATGTTAGTGTAGTTAGTGTCCTAACGAAGAGACGGGTGCGTCTCGAAAGCGGTAGACATAGAAAAGTCGGTAAGTGGTTTTATACGATTAGACCAGAAATTTAATGCCTTAAATATTAATAATATGTTAAAGCTTATTTTGTAAAAAAAGGTTACCGTCTACTACATTTTTTTTTCTTTTTTCTTTCTACACATTTTTATAGTGGAATTATTATTTATTATTGTAAAACATTTTTCACTTTGTGGTATCACATTTTACACTTATTTGTTTATAAATTTGTATAAACCACTTAATTTTTTTTAAATTTTATTTTTATTACACTTCGACCGGCTTCGAGGTTACTACCTCATCGTCAGGAATTTAACTAACTGGTCGAAGTGTAAGAGAAGAAAACCGGTCGAAGTGTAATAAAAAAAAAATAAGTGGTTTATACAAATTTATAAACAAATAATTGAATTATTATTTATTTATTAATAATATACGCTGCACGCACTGCCTTTACCTTACAAAAATATTTATAATAGAATATAAAAACTTCAATATAATGTACAAAATAAAAAAAAGTATTATGCTAAATACTATAACACAGCATTTTCATACAAAGAACGTGTTTAGATGTAGATTATAAAAAATAAAGTATTGCAGAATTTAAACAATGTGTGCATGTACAATTTTCTGAGCCTTTGAATTCGTCCATGTACCTTTTTTTGTATTTATTTTTATTTACGAAGGTAAACATGAACAGAAAAAAAAATGACACCCACTAAACCGCGAAACCGGCTTGTCAGCGGGTGTATTATTTTTCTTTTACAAAGAAAAATGTTAAAATGTTTAAGTTTAAAATGCCTGAGTTTAAAAATGACGTATCTTAAAAAAATAAATAAATCACTCTTTCACGAAATTTTGCATTTGACTAGTGAATTTATGTGTAATAGATTTATCTAAAATTCATACTGTCTGCCTGACTATGTAAAAACTGTTTTAAGGCAGACATTTTTATGAAGGAATAAATTATTTATCAAACATGACCAATAAAAGTAGGTACAAACTGACAACTTACAACATATATTTTCAATGTAAAAATAAATATTTGTGTTCTTATGATTTACCTAAATATTTCATTATGGGGCTATTTGCATCACGTCATAAATAACCCAATATTAGATAATGGGAATCAAGTTGGAGTAGAGTGGGGTGTAAACCTCAGACCACTACTACTTGAGTCTGCAACACTAGCCGCGGGGCCACAACCCGACTCAAAATAATAAATAATAATATACTTTCGTACTTACTAATATGTTTAGGTAATTTTTTTAATGCTCTATTCACAATTCCATTTTCCATATTATTTTATATGTTTTTGGTATCTAAATAAAAAGTTTAGCAAACATCGAAAAACATTTCGAGGCCTAAATGTAAATTAAAAACTAATATTCGATATAATAAAACGTTATGTATGGCGATACATAACAAAAATACATTGGCCCTTTTCAGATGATCGTAGAAATTCACACGGCACGATAAAACTACCTAGTGTAGATTATATTATTAAATATTAAAATTATTTAAAAAATATTATTTTTTTTCAATGGCAGGCAAACGCACTGGAAAGTATACCACGAGACCGACTTACCTCTTTTCAGCATTTTAATCTGAGATTAGCCACAAAATAATCAAAGAAATAATATAATTAATTATCTCAATCCCCCCTAATTTTATAGCGTCGGGTGGATTTAGACTATACGTATAAAATGGGCCATTTTGCATTTTACCTCTTATTCAATGTGTTATTTAAAACAAATGTAATTAGAACAAAATGGATGGCTGCGGATGAAATAATAACTATTTACATATTTTATGGGTACATTTTATTGCCCACGCAAATATTTTAATACATTTTACTTTCCTATATTTCCCTGAATTCAATAATTAACAGCGAAACCAAAATGCTAATTAAACATTACTAGAAATAATTAGAATAACAAATTTGATTGTATTCATATATCTTAATCAGCTATAAAAAACAATAAAGGAATAAATACAATTGAGAATTATAATTCCAATTAGTCTTAAAAATAAATCAAACTTATCTTAATCGGTTTCTTTACGCACATAATTATTATATTTTGTTATATTCAATGTCCGTGTAATTTTTATATAATATGCCAAACAACTACCTATATTCGCGTTAGTACGGAATTCTTCACCTCTATAGAGAGTTACTGTTGATTTAGATAAAAAATATATAGATGATTAAAATGTACCTATGTCATAAGTTGGTTATAGTTACAGTAATAATTAATTATTATCGATAAAATATATTTATAACAAAATAATTTGACATTAATTATATTAAATCAGGTAACTACATATTTATATTTATAAAGCTTTCAGAATCACGAAATTTGTATATGTTTCGAATAAACTAATTCCATTTTTTTTTATTGTCGCGAACTATAATTTGTTAAATATTTGCATAATTTATAGTAACATAGTATGTACGTACAATAAACATACACTGTCTAGACTGTACAAACTTTGTAACGTTCGACCACAGTAAAAATATACTGCGAAATATTGTAAACATGTGTTTGCGAGAGTTGTAAGCCCCCCAGTGGCGAACGGTGATTTTATTTACAGGTAAGCAATAAAAAAATACCATTAATTTGTACCTACATGGTACATAATATAATATAATATAAGTAATATGTATTCTAAATTGTTATTTTTTCTCTGGTCTGGGGGATACAACAGCATCTCTCATTTATGAAATCAACTCAAACGACAATTATTATTAACTTCGTGATATATTATATTATGTAGCTATATTTTTAATTATTAAAAACATTATCTCTACAAAAGGTTATTAAAAACACCACAATGAATTACCATTGCGATTGAAATGTCAACTGGCCGATTTGTTCTTGAAATGAATAATGCCAAAAACAGCCGCGTCGAGCGCCACATGTCCTGCGATATGACTGCATGAAAGTAATGGTGGTAATACGTCAACTGTATCCTCTCAAAGAAAAACAGCCTTTAAGAAAAAATGATTGATATACTGTTTTCCAAACCGAGAATGTTTAAATAATCTGTGTAATCTGTAAGCTTACCGTAGGAGTAAATCACCACGACTGGGTTTAAGATGTTCAAAATATATTATACTTATTTGTATTAAGAAGTAAGCTGGAACAGTCGGCTAGTTTCTTGGCGATAGGCTAGGCGCGTTTTATTAATATTTGGAGAAAAATACAAACGAAGGCAATAAATTATAATAAACAATAACTATTTGTTTGTTTTTCTGTAAATAAAGTTTCTATATAACATTATTATGGAAAGTCAAATATAATGGTAAGCTGCGCATAATCGCTTATGAAAGAAAGAAAAAAAGAACGAGATCGCTTATATAAACGATTCGCCCCTGGTAGGCCCCGACAGTACCTACCGTCTGCATTTCCTAACAAGTGTTCTCCTGGAATTTAGCATCCGAAAGCCGTTTAACGAGAACACTATTTGCGGGACCGTCACCCCGCCGCGCCGGCAGGGGTGGGGGGTATCATTATTCGCCGAATGATTTTTCCCGTGGAAGTCGCTAGAAGTGGGTGGAGGGGGTCCAATCAACAGGTTGGATTCCTAATGATTCTCTAATGATTTACCGCTCCCATATCGCGTAATCACATCAGGCCCCAACACGAATAAATGGTTGTACCATCGCGATCTGATTGCTTCGAAGTCGAGAGTAATGAGAAAGTTCAGTGCCGCCGGAAATTGGATACAAAAAATATTTTCTTACGCGCGGTAAAAATTTAAGTATTTAATTGTGTAACGAAATTTTTCAAAAACGTACGGATTAAAAAAAAAAAAAAATATCCGTTATTTTAGAGTCTTGTCAGCAAATGGGAAAGAGAGGATTTGAAACGTAATAAAAAATACTCCATGAAAATGCGTTTTGATAAGAATGGACTTCTTTAAAACGTCACAGGTTCAGGTGAACACGTGTTTAGAACAGCCAATCAATTATGTGCTGTGATAGATTTCCGGTTTCCGGGTAGCCGTGTTTAACGTATTTTTGTTCGCTTTTTTAATGTCAGAAAAATTCACCAAACTCGAGACGTTACGGGCGCGGGCGGTGTAATTTGGAAATTACAAAACTTTAATAAAATCATTGCGATGAAAATACGAATACGTTTTGTTATATTGTTTTATTTTATTGGCTGATTGGAAGAAATTTCCATTTGGCAATAAATTCGCCAATGTACAATTTACATTTTGCACAAAAAATTAAATAAATAAAGAAAAAAAAAATGTTTGATAGTCTATTAACAAATAAAAAAAAAAAAAAAACCTCAGAACTTTATCGCGGAAATGATTACGAAAAAAAACGTTTAATAGTAAAAAATATGATAAATATAATAATCCGATTTGCTTACGTCATCAAGAGAGTATTGTTATAATTAATTACATCATTAAAAAAAATTGTACAACTAAATACATGTACAGTCGACTAAAATATTTAATAAATCTTTGATTACGTGCGCGTGACTTAAAGTTTTCGAATAAAATATTCTTGTGTGCCAACTAACACAAACAAATTTTGTATTTTCACTTGGTTTACTGACAGGCATCAACATACGTTTCTTAAATATTCGAAAGCGCTGCACGAAAATGATAAAACCACGTTTGAAATATATGCTAAACAAGTAGTTTAAAAAATCTAAATCACTCGTCAACGAGTAGAGGCGTATAAAAAAAGAAAAAAAAAATAAATGAAGTCATGAAGACAAAATTTGTAAAAAAAAAGTTTATAATTAATTCTTACAATCAAATAAGAAATAATATTAAAAAATATATTTATTTACTTGTAATTTTAAATATCTACTGTCTACTAATACTATTTATTATTTTATTTTATTTTATTAAGAATACAAACAGATGTAGAGTTAACAATATTTATAGCGATAAAAATATGAGAATACTTAATAAGGCTTGCCACTTAATAAGATGTACCAATTGACTTAAATTTATCCATATAAAGCAACGATTTAAACCATATAAAAAATCTAATACATAAGTTAATACAAGAAAGTTATTGATAACAAATGAAAAGAAAATCCAAAAAACAAGGAGATAGTGTGAAGGAAAAATAAAGAATGTTACATGGAGAAGAGGATAAAAGAAGAAAAGTTGTAGTGTAAATATGCATTTTACTAACGAAAATAGAAAAAAATAAATGAGTAATTAATAATAATTTTTAAAAACAAGTCGGCCAATCTAGTTTATTCTGTATCAAATTTGTTAGTTCCTTTCTGTACCTACTATGTTGAGTGTTAAATAAATTTAGATTATTTAAATTCTTGGTAAATGTTTCGCAAATACAAGGGATGATAGAATGTTTCCGGTAATTAGTTTCCATAATCCTGAAAACTATAAAGGTATCTCGCTACTTAGCTCAATGCTCAAACTCCTAACAAGTATCTTTAGAACAAAACTTGAGCGAAACATTGCAAACAGAGAAGTGCAGCAAAGGTTCGAGAGAAACCATTCAACACAAGATAATTTCAATAAAAATCAATCGAATACAATAAAACTGCGTACGTATGCCCCGACCTGACAGAAGTGATTGCTAGAGGATTGCTGAGTGATGTCATCAAAATATTAACGGAGAAGGTAAAAATACCCAGCAGTTACTAAAACCATCCAAGACATAAACGCTGGTAGTAAAACCAAAATAAAAGTTCTCGGTGAAATGTCCAAAGAAATGCCAGCAGCCAGTGGTGTAAGACAGGGTGACAGTCTAAGTCTTTTTCTGTTCAATTTAATTATTCACAAGATTATGAAAGAAGTGGCAAATCTAAGGCTAGGTTACAAAATGGGAAATAAGGTCGTTAACATATTATGCTACGCAGATAATGCAAACATGGTGGCAGAATCATAAGATTATTTACAACGCATGTTATACCAGTTCCATCAAGCATCTCAAAATTTGACATGAGCATCTCAGTCAGTAATAACAATATCTAATTGATGATAACTGATAAGGAACAGGTCACGTCTTTTAAATAGTAAGTTGTGGAAATCTCGAGCTACAGAGACCTATACTCCGAAGAGAGAGAGCAAACAAATGAAGCCTCGGCAACATCTGGATTAGGGAATATCCTAAAGCACAATAAACATATGTAGATTAAGAGCAAGGTTTAGATATACAAAACGTGTGTCAGACCAATCATGACGTATGCAGTAGAGACCAGGACAGATATGGGCAGATATGGCCAGAACAAAAAATCTGCTCAGAATGTCAGAGATGAAAGTACGAGTACTAAGGGCAATCGCAGGAAAAGGCCTAAGCGACAGAATCCGGAATTAAGAAATTAGACGGACTTGAGATACACAGGACAAAGAACGGTGGAGCAGAACACGGAGAGAGAGATCACGACAATTTAATGGACCACTCCAGAATCCCCTATTCCGTGGCCCACGAAATCCCAGCTGGTCGTCGTAGCTGAAACTCGACGTCATCAAGAAATCATCCTCTAGCCGATAATAGATCAACTGATCTAAACAAAGAAGATGTATAAGATATTTTAATGTTTAGAATATAGAAAAAATCAGACAGCCCAGTTGGTATTACATTTTTATACTATAGTAAATATATTATATCCATATAATATCTACATTTTAATACCAGTTGGTTATATTAAATGTATTTAAAAAGAATAATGGTAAATTAAAAATATACAAGTACGCTGCAAATTTCTGAGAATAAATAAATACAAAAAAATACTCTACATTATTAAAATTTAATTACGATTTCTTAACTAATGTGATTTTCAATACATTTTCAAAATGACAACTAAAGAATGTTCTCATAATGTAATTTTTGTCAGAAAACAACACGTAATTATGCATCTAATGATGTTTCGTATCGTCTTTACGAGTTTCTTTGTTGGGATCGAGAGTTTTAGTACCTTCGATACAAAGGTGTTCATGTTTTCGTTTGATCTCACAAAGGGATTATTATTCAGGTGGTATAATTCTTTACACTGGATGACTTTAATGAGATTCCACGCATGAGAAAGTGTTAGAAATAATAACCATGCTATGCAAATGAGGTAAGAATAAAAACAGAGTATTTTGTGTGATTTTAATCACATATATTTTATTTTCGTAGTTTTTTCCCTAATAAATTAGCGCGTTATATAGAATATGTGAGCTAAAGGCGTAAAGCATTTTTGTATCAATTAATTTTCATTACGGTAATTGGTTACTGTGTGGTGAAGTTTAATATTCATTTAACGAAGAATTTTCAGTATATTTATGCAGATACTTCATAGATAATTTTGAAGATAAAATTACCAAAGAAACTCATAATGTTAAATAGCTGATCTAAAAGAGGAAAGGATTTGGAGTTTAATTCGTTTCCAGTGGTCAAAAATAAATTTATGCTGTACTATTTTAAAGGTAGAAATACCGATATAACTTATTTGATTTATTTATTATCATATCATATTCGTAAAATTATGCTTTTATCCTAAATTGATTTGAATATGGCTATTTTCTCCGTTCTAAGCCACTCCAAATAATATATATAAAAAACAATAATCAATATATCGTAAAAATAAACGATGGTAGTAGACGTAGTGAAAATAAAGTGAAAAACAAATTTAAATACATATTGAAAAAACCTTGCAAAAAAAAAGGTAAAAAACATAGAAAAAACATATAAAAGAACCCGGTAAAATATTTAGTAAAAACAAAATACATAGTTAAAAAATTAGTAAAAAACAAAGCAATAACGTATAAAAACCCAGTAAAATACTTAGTTAAAAAAATACACAGTAAAAAACATAGTAAAAGACGACATATAAAAAACCATATTTTAAAACTCAGTAAAATACGTAGTAAAAACAATAGTAAAAGACATTGTAAAAAAATACATGTGTGTAGCAAGAAACACATTTAAAAAAATCATATAAAAATACTTAGTAATAGTAATAAAATACGTATTTGGTATAAATTTGTCGGATGTACGCGCTAAACCTGTACATACCTAGTCCTAGTACCTACATATCTGTTTCAAATAAAAATCAGAACTTTTACTAAGGTCTCCTTGATAAATTGATACCATAAAACTTCGTCTAGATTTCCTAACTACGTTCTCAAGTACACAATAATTTACTGACTAAGATACATAAAACATATTTCGCGTATTTTAAAAGTTATCAAGAAGAACGTAATTTATCCATTTATTTATATTTCATAGCGGTACCAGGAAAACTCCATTCGCTGATCGTAAAACCCCCACGCCGAGTAGCACACTCCGCCGCCGCACACTCCGAAGAACTTTTTCTCAATTCGCAAAAATAATTTGATGTGTTAAGGAGAAGGTGCATGAAGTATAGTGTTAAGGTAGGATGTCATATCATCGCATTATTTTTTCATCAATATCTACGTATCTTTTTTGGGTGATCCCGTGTAAGTTAGATTCGTTCCGACGTTTCGGCTACCGTTGCAGGGTCCAAATTACTAGCACATAAACAATACATGTGTTTATGTGCTAGTAATTTGGACCGTGTCGCAGTCGGCAGTAGGCACATTCCGTGTCATTTTTGTAGTGTGTAGTACTAAAAATGTACATTTTGATAACACCGACTGTGACGCACCTATTTGAGGGCATAAGAAGCAAAGATAGCAACCTCTAAAAAATATTTTTTTTGTTATGATGTCATTCTGTAGTTTATCAACTTTATTTTTATAAAAATAATGAGTTGAGTTGCAAATGTAGTTTAAAATCATACTTCTGATGGTTTGAAAATAATGTTTGGAAGCATAGCAATATCCATCAGCCATTTTATTTGACCAATTACAGGCTTGAGATGTAAATTTTCAAAATAGCCGTGCCATACAAATATTAAGAAAGTTTTTTGAACTCGTGTTTCTATTTAAGATAATTTATTAGTATCTTAAAGTTTAAGTTCAGTGAAAATAACATTTCTAACATAAAGACTCTCTTTGGCTTTAGTGTAGCAGTTTTTGTAATTTTTCTCGGAAACACCAAAACGGAAGTATACTATCTTTGCTTCCAATTCCCTTATTTATTTTTTTATATTTATAAAAATAACAAATTACACCTAATTTTACATAATATTTCCATGAAGTTTTTATCATAAAACTCATTTAAAGACACAATACAACCTTTCAAGGCGTATTTCACGAAGTGTAAAATATTTATAAATAATGAATACTCGTCATCGTTCCTTTATCCGCACCGGTGCTTAGGGCACTGCATTGGTAAACGAGCTTCGCCCAAAGGTAATATAGAGTGGCGTAAAGACAGTTGGATAGTTATCTGGAAGCCATGAACAGTTTTAATTGTTTAAGATCAATGTAATCAAGTGCACTGCTGCACAGAACTAAAAAAAGGTTTGTAAGTTACTCTTTTACGCAGGGAATTAAATATGAAAATTTGTTTTATCGTTCTCCTTTCCATATTTCATATATTACTTCTTCTTTGTCTACCAAAATGTTTCATTCGTTTTGTTACGAATAAATCCACAATTCGTTAGCCTTAGAGCCGGCTCTTGTCTAATTGGGCAGAAAATTGTGAATTAAAAATGTGAAAAAATCTATGTTATATAATAAATGTCCCCACATTGTTTTTTTTCGCTTGTTTCTCTTAAATACTCTTATAAATTGGTAATATAAATTAATAAATAATAATAATAAATGCAGCGTTCCTCGTTCAAATGTTAAGTAAGGTAAGGTAATCAGTTTTAGGCTTTATTTTGAAGGGACATTTTTAAAATGCCGAACACTATCTTGATTGAACAGAAGATCTGTTGATGTCTGCCAATAGTCCAGCTTCTCCTAAAAAAGTTTTTTTGTGGTTTTATCTTCATAAAGCAAATGTGCAGAATTTTTTTAACATGGTCACAGCCGATTGTTCCGCCAGATGCTCAGGAAGAGCAGATAAAAGGAACATGCTTTGGCAGTAAATATGGCAAAAAAATAAGTATCTCCCATCTTTAAAAACGTTCTATTTTTTGTTTCGGGTGTCAGGCCAAGGACAGTAAAAAAATTGAGGGTAAACATAGCTTTTAATATTTCATGTCAAACTCACTAAGAATCGAACCTAAAACCTTAAGCATGATAGGCAAACACCAACAACCACTGCGCTTCAAGGTGGATTTACCTACAATCGATTTTTATGATGATGAGATGCTAATGCGGATTTCTCATCTTTTGATGATATTCTAATAGTAAACTAGATAGAAGATTGATTTCTGTTTTATCCTGTGTAATCTTCTTTATTTAATAAATAAATATTACATGTATATAAAAGATCAAATTGAAATTTTCACGTCTTTTTCCCTTAAGTAATATTCATGTAACATGAATATTACTTTTTCAAAATAGGTATATCGATATTTATAGGATATTTTGATATTTATATGGATATAAACATCCTGATATTTATGAAACCTGGTTTAAGACTATTATACCTTGTCTGCGTAATAGAGTGAAAGCACAATTAGATCATAAACGTAAAAACAAGTTTATAATTTTTAATCGAATGCGTTAGAAAAATGACGGTGCGATAATAGGCGTATGTTCCCCTTAGTGTATAATTCCGGTAAAGAGATCCGTGGCCTGTGATGTTAGACAGTTACGAGCGAGTTGGCTATTTTATGCGTCCGCCGACTATAAATCCATAACAAACTTCAGTCAGACTACACACAAGTACTACACACTACACACTACACTTGCCATTTGCCGGATGTTTGTGCGTTATGTCCTGTAAGCTATAAGTTGCTTACAGTCTCCTAGGTCAAAACGCAGTAATCTACAAAATACAAAAAAATAACTGTTTGACCTCACAGTAATAATTCGCTGGGGAAGCCCTTTAGCCTTATTGCAAAGAACAATGGCGTTCCAAATTTTTGGTTTGTTAAATTTAACAACAGACGTGTAACCATATAATGGTTTTTGTCCGTATGGGCGACTCTATTAGCCAGTGTGGGCGACATTATTACTCTAAGGTTTTAACGCTTAAAAGACTGTGCTAAAAATCCATCTGAAAACAGTCCTGCATCGTCGTATTACGTTAAAAAAATTTACTGCTATTTAAAAACAACATTTTACATTAAATACATACCTACTGTTTAATAATCTATTTTCCTTAATTTATTATATTTTATATTATTAACATAAACGGCAAATCTGCCTTTTACAAAAATTTATATTACCAACATATTTGGCTCAATATATACATATATATATATATATTTAGATATTTTAAAAACATAAATTACCTTATACCCAAGATTTATAAAAAAAAAATGCTGTATTTTTTTACGTTTTTTACTGTTTATTTTACCACATGTTTTATTGTATTTCACTATGTTTACTACCTTTAAAAAAAAAAAATGTTTTTTTTTTCTATGTATGGTAATGTTTTTATATTTTGAGTGTTTTAGAACGGGGTAAATTGCTTTAGCTTAAGATTTAGACTGTCAAAGTGATAAAAAATAAATAAAATAAAGTAATTAAAAAATATATGAGAGATTTAAAAGACACAGCTTATAGTGACAAAAACAGGAACAAACCTGTGAACTTGCCCCGACTCTCAAAAATATTAAAATAACAAATAGTTATAATACATAATAATTTTTCAATCTCTATACGCACCCAACATTGCAAAGGGAACTGTATTTGCAGTGTATCACGAATCACGACCATCTGTTACTGAAGGTAAGGTGATCGGTGATCTGTCCTAATTTAGCTTTAGACTCAAAGTTTTTATTGAAGAGTCCAGCAAAACTTAATTATAGAAAACGAATGTTTGTTGCTGGATTTATTTATTTTTATTAAATCTGAATACAATGAGGTGTCGGATAAAACTTTTGCAAGACATGTCATTTTAAAGGTAGACCACACATTTAAAATAAACCCCAATTATGAGCCGGGTTGCGGTTTCGTGGATAAGTCGGTTTGAGGATCAAAGGACCGCGATTTGATGTCCCAATCTGCCGATTTGTAACCGTGTGAAAAAAGTTGTGCATATTCTTAATGCGTTCCGAGATGAAACTGGCCGAAATGACAGCTCTCGAATCTTGAATCTTGAACAAAGACTTTAAATAATAATATATACTTAACCCTTTTCTTCCGGGTTTTCATTAAAAAAAATTAATATAATTATGTTTTGTTCCTTTTATTTTTTCCCAATATACTTATTATGTCAATATTATAAAATATACTTCTCTTTATTAAAAAATATATATATTACATTTTATTTGCACACATTGTATCAATTTTTTTATTTTTTTATTTTTTATCATCTATAAGCATGTTTTTTATATGAAACTGCTGCGTTATAATATTTATGTATGTTTATAAATTGTACACTGTTTTTCTTTACTTTATATACTCCAGGCCAACTAGACTCTCTAATATTTTCTATATTCGTAAAATTAAAACTAACCATCGGAAACATTCTACGATCCCTCGTATATGTGAAACATTTAACAAAAAATTTGATAGTCTTGATATATTTAACACTCCATACAATATGTACAGAAGAGAATTAATAGACTTGATTAATGCTCTTCATTCATAATTCAATAAATCAAATGCAATTTTCCACTTTTACTTTCCTTCAATCATCCTTTACCACTCCTTATCAATTTCCTTCTTTTCCTTTCCACTATCTCCTTGTTCTGTCCATATTTGTCTTATTTTAATATATGGTATATTTATTATTTTTATAGTTCAAACTTTAAGCCGTCGTCGCTTTATTATAATGTATACGTTTTATATATATATTTTAAAAAAATATTAATTTAACCTGTACATCTGTATTCGAAATAAAAATAAAAAAAATAAAATAAAATAGTATGTTCAAATATGAAAAATGTGTGTAGTAGGATGTGCAAGTGTGTGCAGAACATGCGCGGTCCTTCCATATATTGGATGGAACCAATGCTTCTCTAAAAAATTGACCTCCAAACAATCAGTAACTATTTTTAAAAAAAACTACAAGTTAACTCATCTTTTAAATAACTACAATAAATATGTTGTTACCGTTTTGTTGGTTTAATCGTAGCGATCTGAGTTGGGATCGATGTTTATTCATTAATAACTTCTAAAAAATTGCGGCAACCCCACACACAACCTTCTGACTGCGTAGTTATGTGCGGACTGGTATAAAATAAACTGCGCTCTGTCTGATTCTGGAATTTGAAACTGCGTAAGGATTTTAGTTTCCCCACGCGCATGCCCAAATAGAAATCTTTAGTATCCGTGGATCCAATTCTAACAAACACATCCAGGTTTATTTTCCGTGTATCGTGACGCTTTTACAACAAATTTAGCACTTAAATCGGTTGACATGATGGCATTATAATATTTAACTATGATATGTAGCTCTTTCATGCTGGAATTAAAGCATAAAATTGCTTTCTAGTTTATTTCAAAGCACTTAATTCAAATTTCTGTGTTAGCAGTATGTACAAATTTTACCTATGTATGTACCTAGTACCATGTGACTGCTTCCTTAATCGAACCTCACCCCCCCCCCCCACCTCTCCTGGTGCACAAAAAGTTTGCAAATGATAGTACTGAAAACATTTGTAAAAAAAAAAGGAGATAAAATAGGGATATAAAATACCATATAACACTACACGGCTGGTTTTGATGATTTGAGTTTCAGAAAATCCGATCCGTTTCTTATATGGATTCGTGGTGAGCCGTCGAATTAAATCGTATGATTTCGTTAGTTTTTATTACACTGTACAATGTTGCCTAATTGTTCTATTACAAAAAATTCGTATAGTCTGCTCAGGTTGGAGTCATTCATTAATAAATATAAATCATCGTTTGTTAAATTACGACGCAATAAAAATGGGCAGCAAAAAGAGTTTATCCAAAAACCCAAAACTCGATTCTGGGGCTAGTTGAACAAGAAATAGTTGGTACATTTGCGCTATAAAGACAAGTTATTGGTGTTAGCAGGTCTGACTACGAAAATGACGTTTCCTCTGGTGGTTCTAAAAACGGTCGTAAACACGAGCTATTTCGGGAGGGAGCAGGAGGAACGAGGTCCATTACGACCTTTTGGTAGGCAACAGGGTTCAAATATATAATGTGTGTTAAGTACATGCCTCGTCATTATCATCAAAGATTTACTACTCCACTCGGAAACTGAATTACGCTGATGATATTACACGCATATCAGGATAGATGTTGCGATAAAAAGAATCTGTCGTACTACAGGAAAGTATTTGTCTTTAGCGGACAAATTGCTGGTACGAATGATCTAATTATTTGATATTATTAATAATTAAAGCATTAACTTTGTGGTCAAACATTTTACTAAATGTTATTAAATATTTATATATAACACATAATGCATAAAAATATAAAACCAACACGACATGCATTTTAATGAGCACATGCACTGATTAGGACAAACATGCACTGATTAAATAATGAAAATATTCTATGTTATTTTATTTTCATTTTAGATGTTTGAAGCACTTACTTTGTGGAACATTATTATTTAATATATTAAAATAAAATAAAATCACCCTGTTTTTATGTACCACTTATATTTTTATAATTTGACAACCAAAGAGTTTCGGCAATACTATGCCTTCTTAATGGTTAATTACAAACTAGTTTAATGTTTCAATAGTACTTTATTTATTGTTTTTATAAGTTTTTGAATATTTTAGAATATTTGGCAATAATTAAATTTTAAAGCAGGCAGAACCGAAGGGCATGTATGACAAGATGTATGAATGTGGAAGTAGCTAGAAATATATGCCAGGATAGACTTGTGTGGCGTTCCATTTTCTCTGAGGAAAAGGCGTGATGGTAGTATTAGTAGTAATTTAATTTCAATCAGTTTATTTAAATGTGAATGTTAGTAACGTTTACATGTGTAATGAATTATTTTTACAATAATTTATTTTAATTTTAATAATTTATATTGTTAATTTTTTTTAACGTATATTCTACAACTGTTTACATGGAATTTAGAAAAATATGTCTTTTTTTTTAATTAGAATATTTCTGTATATTAAAAATGATTTTTCATTGTTTGTAAACCAAATAAATCAATAAATAAGACTGATATTTCGTTTATATCATAATTGATGAAGATACGCTGCAATTGATGGGTTAAATGGGTGGCTGCGCCCTTAAACTACAAATTGCAAATAAGGATAGAAGAATAATGAATTTAGTTTACATAAGATGAAAAGAAATAAATACGCAATGGTCATAACCGATAAGTGAGTAAATCAAAATATTTATTAGCTAAAGTCATCAACAAGACAAATTGTGCTTTTACTAAATAGTATTTTAATATAATTTATTTGAAAACTTCTCTGCAAAATAAGGTAGCTACCTAATACTTAAATACATATTTATTGCCCCTAAGATATAAATTTGTTTTTACTGTTTTTTTTTTAAAACCCATTTATTTACAAGAGATAAGAATATTTATCAAAACATTTAGAATTTTGTGTGTTTTCGAATGGTTTCCGCCTTAGTTTTAGTAGATTTATAGCTCTGCCAACTCCATGGTTTTTAGCTCACACATTTATCTATAAAATCTGTTCATTGGTTTCAATGGGGGAGTAAAAGCTCTTTCGGTGTCCTAGAGATATTGGCCAGACTTAAAGGAGACCACGTTACACTTTTATCTATAGATTTTAACCACCTTTCACAATCTTTCAAAGACTTATCTATCTTCTGATAAAATAAACCTTGCTTAAAAGAAAGCCTGGTGAGGAAATAAACAAACATTTTTTAAAGAAATACTTCTTTTTTAATTATGTTTATATTTAAGCATAAACTTTTTTTGTGTTACAGTGTGCGTCATATGAACATTTTTCAAATACGACATGATGTTCTATTAAGGCTCTATTGGCGCCATATGATTAATACATTTTTCTCCGATGATATAATATGGGATGTGTTTCGGAATGCGAGTTTAACATAAAGTTTGTCTACGCATGTAAATACCGCGGAATCACGTATAACCGGGGTATGTAATGGGTGTTGTTTTTTTACTTCTTTTTTTCAACGCATTTATTTGATACGTTTATGTACATAAAAAAAACGTATTTCGGGGCATACATAACACGAAAAAAATACAGTTGGAATCTTAAATGTAGTAAAATAAAAATACTCAGTAATTAAAGTAAAATACAGCTATTCTTTCTGATCTTTTTTTTACTAACGCGAAAGATGTCGATATTCGAAAAGATACGGTTGAGTAAATACATTTTTCTTCCTACTGGCATTACTATTGGCAGGCTGGTTCTGTTAACAGGAAGGTTAACAGAACCAGCCTGAAAAAAGAGCCAGGAAAAAAGCTTTTTAGTCGCCTATGTCTAAGGTAGTCATAAAGCATCCAGAGAAATGCTTTTAATTACACCTAAGTTGATTGCAATATCACGTATCAATCTGAAAAAATTCAAAAGCAAATAACTATTGTTGCCAAGCATTTCTAGTACGAAGTTAAAAACAATCGAGAAAGTGCGAAAAAAACAAAGCATTCTTTAAGGTAGATTTTTTTTGTAGTTCTAAAACTTTTATTTGTGTTAATAAAAGACGTGATAACAATTTCTCACCATGCTTGTTTATCGTATTCGTGATCACAATGGAACATCCGTGAACACCCAATATTAAATATAAGCCAATATAAAAATATTAACGTTTCACGACGTATAATCCTGCTGCGCAATCACATATTTGAATTTCACTGGTGTAAATATGGAAAATATTCCAAAACAGCAATTTTCATTTATTCCTAATCATGCTATTTATTGCATTTAGCCGGCGATTGGCAAGCCAAATGTCAAGAAAGGCAGTCGCGATAGTAATTGTAATTTAATTTTCACTTTTTTTGATTAGATACTCCTTTTTATTTTGCAAATGCAATAATGTATTGTATTATTTTTTATAGCAAACGCCTATTTTTTGCCAATGAACTGTATTTATTTAGGAGGTAAACAAAAAACAAACCGACACGAGCATTGACTTAGAGATTACACACGCGTTGACTTTTAACTGCGATAACTTAAGCATGTTAATTTTTTAAATTTGTTACAACAGAGAGGGAAAACATTTTTGAGAAGTGTTATGGGAGTCTAGGCATTTACAGGGCTTGTGATCTGTCATCGGCTGGTTTAAGTGGCCAATTTACACACTGTGTAAAATTAACCATTCTGACTATGTTTGAACATCCACATTTCCTCAACTCTTCAATCTGTTGACTTTTGTAAAGTAAAAGAGCTAAAACCATTATCATGTGGGTGAGATTCATCCGGCTGAACCAATTCACTTACTTTTTCCTCTCTGTTGCAACAAATTTAAATATGAATAACTCCTTAGGGGTAAAATCCAGTCAATCAGCAAGCATTTGGGCATACTCAACATATTGTTGTGTGTTCATTATTGTTCATTGTGATCGCTCAAATGCTTAGCGTGATTTTAAGCACGTCGATAGTTATTTGTGATTGAGCTACAGGTTACGTAAGGTTAACCTAAGGTATCGTTTTGCTATCGCACAGTGACTTGAGAGGATTTTTGAAAAACAGTAGTATGTATAGCCTAATAGTGAAACAACAGCAAATTGTGTTCTGTTTTTTGTAATGATCAAATGAGTCGGAAATACTATTTCAGAGCTCGCATAACAACGGAAAGTTAACATTTTCAATTTTATCTACAAAGTAAAATTAAATTTTCTGTATGAAAAATAGAGTATCGAAACATGAGAGATTTTAAATGGGAAAACTGCTGAGGCAATTGCTTCAATTATTAATATTGGAAATAAAAAAATACGTATTTTTAATCTAATTATTAAAAGCATGAAAAAACCATCAGCTCGTGCTCGCAACGCGAACAAAAGAACCAACCATGATGAAATTCGAAGAGCTACTAATTGGAGTCTTACAAAAGTACCGGCAACATTTTAGCTAGCGTGATTGACACGTGAAATTGTCTCTCTCGCTCCCGAATATATCTGCAGTGTGTGTGAGATAATTGTACATTCGGTTCTCTTTAACGTCATTCGCCGCTACATGCGATTTATGTGCGATTTCTGATAAAATACTTTTTCTGTTCCCAATAAGTATTAATTGTTTGATAAAAAAATATTTCAACCGATACGTTAATGTATAACGGAGGAATACCGAAAATCTTAATACAAAATTTATTATGTTTATAGAGATATTCAAGTCGGTAGAAGCAATGTGTGTTATCTACTCATCACTGGGAAATGAGAGTTAAACATGTTATTCCTCAAAGATCCGCAATCAAGTAGACAAAGAGACGCGCGTGGCTCGTGAGCCGCAATTTTAGACCACTGGTATATATAGACTGACACCTGGGCTGGTATTCCAAACGCTCTCGCGGCCGTATTATCCCGTGTATTTACATACAAAATACACGAGAAAAGCTGTTTTCTCGTGCCGCGAGAGTGGTTCAAAATAGCACCTCGGGGCCTCGATTACAATGAGAAGTTAACAGAGTTATCTTCGACTGTCTATAAAGAATAACCGATATTTATGTACAAAAGTGAGTATATTTGCATGAACATTTAAAATGGTTTCGTCGGTAACCTATGATTAAACATGTTTGGAAGAAAAAAATGTATGCATATTCTGATTTTCATACAGATAACTTTTTAAAATTTTATTATTTTTTTTATTAAAAAAAAAATATATTTGCGTTCTTATGATTTACCCAAATATTTCATTTTAAGGGCCATTTCAACGAGTTGTAAAGAACTGACTATTAGAAAATGGGAATCAAGTTGGGGTAGAGTGGGATTCGAACCACAGACCTTTGGTCCGTGAGTCCGAGACACTAGCCACAGGACCACAACCCGATCTAACCCAGGGTATGTATTCTGATGAGAAGTTGGGAAAAAGAATATGGCCCTGATTAGAATGGGAAGTTAACATTTATCTTTAATTTTATCTACAAAGTAAAATTGAGTTTTCTGTATGAAAAGCAGAATTTGCATTTTTTTTAACATGTTCAATTATAGGTGAAGATACTATAAACGTTTATGCAAATATACTTATTTTCATAAACAAATATCTTTTTTTCTTTATAGACAGTCGAAAATAACTCTGTTAATTTCCCATTTTAATCGGGGCCCCCGGAGAACCCGATACATAGCATATTTTAAACACTACACATTATTTATACCTGCGAAATACATATGCATCTCTAAATAAATTATTTCAACCATGCATTCCTGATAAATGTTCCAAGCATTTATAAAGCCGTATATCATTAAATTTATTAGAATGGGCTTGAGACGTGCGGGGTTAACTGCTATATGGCGAGATTAGACGAATAAATTGATTGGTTACTATTATAATATACAGGTATACAATATGAACCTTGAGGAATGCACATTCTTTCTTAGCAGCTGTTTATTGGGAATTTAAAAAATAACCCTTTGATTTCTCATCAACAAAAATGTAACATTAATGTCAGAATGTTTTTAGTTAATATGAGACAGAAACCTATCCAAATAAAATTGTGGTAATACACGGAGTTACAGGGCCAGACTTTAAAACTTCAGAGGAGCATTCCTTATAAAATTCTAATATTTTTTTATAAAACTCTTTTTTTCAATTAATTAATTTTATTTTGTAATTTAAAAATTGAACAAATCCTTAATTTCTTATACTAGCGTCCCTTTCACAAATCCTTACCCCTCCCCTCTCCAGCCACTTCTCTTGTTAGTGTCCGGTGCGTAAAGCGTTAGTCATTTTTTTTTCTCTTTTTTTGTAGGGGGGCTTTGTGGAAAAGATGCTAAACCGAAAAATTAAAGATTTACTTTTTTTTTCAAATTACGAAAAAAAAAACATGAAAAAAAGAGTGTTTGCGTAAAATTTATTGAGATTTAAAAAAAAGTTTACCAAGAAGAACGTCCCTCTGAAGTTTCGTTATCTGGCCCTGAAATATGATCGAGTATTGTATATGTAGAACCACATTAAAAATAATCAATCAATTTTCTGAGAATTTTATTATAATATAGCGTGTTATATATTAGGTCTAAATGAGGCTTAAAGGCTTATTATGTAGGTGCATATATTATGTATTTGTGTGTTCGTTTTGAATTAACGTACGCGTATTGTTATACTTACTATGTTTTATTGTTGACATTAAATTGTATTCACTGCATTTTTTGGTTACCTACCGTATTGTATGGGACTCGTTGCACATTATTCATTCAGTCGGTATCAATTAAATTTTAAAATAAAATGCTTTTTTTTCAGAATAAGGTTAAGAAATTTTCCACGCAAAAATATCATTTATAACATTTCTTTACTAAAATATTTACAAAAAGGTTTAAAAAGTATATAAAGATATAAATTATTATTTTTTATAATTAATCTTCTGAACAAGCTCTTTCTTGTACACTTTTTAATATAATTACAAGTTTTAAATTCTTTATTTTTTATATACTTATGCACCCACCCACACGCACCCTCTCCCTCATTCATTCACACATACACACACATTCACATACACATTCATGAATACAAACGTCACACACATAAAATTAGGTAAACTCTTTTTCTTATATAAATATTATGTATTATTAGATTTACAGTGGATTTTTTCAATTGGCTCTAGTATTGTTAATATATTTCTACGTATTTTTTCATGTAAAAGCTGTAAAAATCCCATAAAAATGAAATAAAATTAAATAAATTAACACGGGCAACGTCCTAAAAAGCGTTGATAATGTCGACAATAATTGAACCGGGTTTTGGTCCGTGTCTAGCGTCGCAGACTCACGGTTCAGAACCTTTATTGATGTGGGTGAGATTAATCTGTCGGAATTATTTTACCTATAGGTAACGACTGATTATACATTTAATTTTTTATAAAATACTTTTTCTCATAGAAGTTAGTTAAATCAACAATATTTTGAGTATGTCGAGATACTTGTAGACAGGTAAGATTTCACTCCCTAGGGAGTTGTTGAACATCTAAATTTATTGTTTATTGGAATGTAAATGTTCCATGAGGTGAAATAATTAGGAATTTCAGTGTTTTCAATTTTATTATACATATGTTAATTAAATAGACTATTAAACCAAGCCAAATATATATATATTTTTAATTATATATCGTATTATCAGCGCTATGTTTTTTTTAAAGTTTCGTATTTCAGTGTCAGAGGTTCTTCTCAGTCAGTCCCGATTGGTTCGTTTACGGTAGGCAAACCGGTTATCCTTTACAGTTCTCATATAATTGGTTGGTTCATATGAACCAGTGACGTTGTTCAAAGTAGTGCGTTTTTATTAAAAATTTTATTATTTTTTTCGTACATTTTCAAGAAACTTTTCCGTACAAATTAAATGCTCTAATTTTTACCGCGAGCAAAGAAAACTTTTTTTGTACCCAATTTCCTGTAAGGGTGAAGTTCCTCATTCAGACAGAGCTCGTTTACTTCATAAAAGTCAACAGATGAAAGAGTTGACGAAAGGTGGATCTTTAAACCTAGACAGAATGGTGAATGTTACACAGTATGTAAAGTGGCCCCTTAAATCAGTCAATGACAGATTATAAGCTTTGTAAATGCCAAGTCTTTCATTTTTCCTTCGCAAAAATGTTTTCCCTCTCTGTTTAAAAACATGAAATTATTAAAAAAATTTTAACATGCAAAAATCTTTGTAGACCACTCAATCAAGGTTATTGGATTTTTTCCCCTATTGAGCTTATGAGGTCGATAAAAACTGTGCTAGAAAAATGGTAATATAGAAGTTAGAACTTCGGACTTCTGATACGCAAGTCTGCAACACTACCACGGGCCACATTTGGGTTCGATTTTTATTTAGTTAGATACTTTTTTACACTTATTGTTTATACATTTGTATAAACCACTTAATTTTTTAATTACACTTCGACCGGTTTCGAGGTTACTACCTCATCGTCAGGAATTTAACTAACTTATAATTACACGCGTTGCTATTTATATAATAAAATATTGTATGAAAGAGACAGAAAATTGAAAGAAAGAGAGAGAAAGAAGATAAAATAAATCATAACGGGAATAGTTTTAAAACAGGACTCGAAGTTAAATTTAATTGATTATTTATTATTTGAAGTTTTTGATTAATGGCTTTACTAATTTCTAATCGTTCTAAATTATCTAAACGAAAACCATTTTATTGACATGCAAAATTTCTACACACGTTTCTTGATTAAATTCATGGTTTTCGGATATAAGATGATTTGCGAATTCTGAAAAATTATTATTACTCAGACATCTTATATGTTCTTTGATTCTAACTTTAAATTTACGTGAAGTTTTTCCAATATAGAAATTTGGGCAATTTAAACAATTTAATTTATAAATTCCCGAATGATTTAATTTATCATCCTTATCTTTACAATCTGTTAATATTTTACCTATGTTATTATTAGTATAAAAAGCTGGCCTAATATTGTTAGGTAAAATTTGTGCTATATTATTAGAAAATGAATTAATGTACAAAATTCTACGCCAGTTCTCATTTTTATTGGAATATATTTTGGGAACCGTATAAGTATTTTTTTAATTTTTTTTTTTTTTTTTAAATATATATACAGTTCCTAAAATATTTCCAATTACAATATTTTATTATATAAATAGCAACGCGTGTAACTATAAGTTAGTTAAATTCCTGACAATGAGGTAGTAACCTCGAAACCGGTAGAAGTGTAATTAAAAAAATTAAGTGGTTTATACAAATTTATAAACAAATAAGTGTAAAATGTCATACCACAAAGTGAAAAATGTTTTTGATAACAATAAGATACTTTTTTGATTACCTTTGATGTAGAGGTTATATGTAACTATGGACTATTTAGATACATATAATATAATGCAGTTGCCAAACTTCAGAATGTTGTTTTAAACTCGTGGACTGTAATAAATAATTTAAAGGTTTCATGTACACTTCGACCCCTAGGGGGGCGGGAAGTTACAGGTAGGGTGCAACGATGGGGGTGGGGGTAGGGGTGACTTGTGGGGGTGGAACCGACAACGATCGCCAAGTCGTGCTGAATGACTTTTGACACGCGAGACGCTGGACTGTATACTGTACACCCTCCGAGTCCCAAGGGGGCCTTTAACTCATTTGATTGGCTTAAAATCGAGCACTTATAAATAAATAAATAAAAATAAAGGTATGGCTTATGCACGAACATAAAAAAAACATCTAAATTTATAATTTATGGCCAATTTTTGTAACATAAGTACAAAAGGAACCCGACCCAAATGATTATTTTTCCCAAAAATAAAAAACAAAATAATTTTAAATTAAACAATTTATTTAAACAATCACGCCACAAGTTCTCTTCCCATTTTTATTGATGAGTTCTGCTGATAGGTAAGTTGAATTGCGGTTAACCTATCAAATCTCTCGTATCATTGGTTGATTTAGAAGAACTAGTGGCGTTGTTCATTTTTATAAAAAACCTTTTTAATATTGTTTTCGTACCTTTTCAAGAAACTTCGCGTACAATTTATTTGATGATTTTTGCCGCGCGTAAGAATACATTTTTCATATCCAATTTCTGAACTTCCTCATTGTACCAGGAATCGATCTCGAGACCTCTCGCATGGTAGGCAAACGCGCTGATCTTCAAGCCAGACAATTGAAAAATGTTAAGTATTTCACGATCATAAGTTTATATTTTTTTTTATTTATTGGATTTAATGAAAATGAACGATTAAAAAAATTATGGAGGTATTTGGAATTTAAAATATAGCGTGACTGTTATAACGGTTCATAGTTCATACGATAATTATTATTCACAAGCGCAAGAGCGATATCTAAAATCACGTCGAAGAATAGCTAATGAGCACTATAATGGCCCTAAAAAATAATAAAACACCCGGCGTCTGAAATATGGTAAAATGAGTGCAGTACTTATTAATTCATATAGGAAACCAACATGTGATTCTGAATACAAAATAGGGCTGCGGCTTTTAACTTATTTATTTATTGGGTATTATATGATATACACGCGTGCTGTTTTAAGGTATAAACATATAAAATGTACTTGCGAACCAATATGCTAACAACATCGATGCCTTTAACGTAAGTCTTGTAAATTTTAAATATCAATGTATATGTTCCATATCAAATAGAACTTAAAATTATTTTTATATTGTATTTTATAACATTATGTACCTAGCTGCTTTAAACCTTTAACTGCATTTCTTTAGATTTTTTAAATTTTTAAATTTTTTATTATTATTATTATATTGTTTTTTTTAAAACCAACTAAACTTCTAAACACAGTTCTTTATATTATTTTTTTATAGTGTATTTTTTAAAATTAATGTTATTTATGCACTCATATTTTTATTTTTATTTTTGTACCAACTATAATACTTCTTAACACTGATCCTATCTTTAATTTCTTTATATTGTGTTTTTTTTAATATTTATGTTGTTTATATACTCTTCTTCTTTTTTATACCAACTTAACTTCTAAACACGGTTCTATCTTTTGTTGCTTTATATTGTATATTTAAAATTTTATGTTGTTTATATACTCATGTTTTATATAACTTCCATGTGTGTAAAAGCCTTATGGGCGTGAAAAATTAATTAAATAAATAAAATATCGTGGGCATACCGGCAAAAAGCTTTAACTCTCAAATCTCTGTTTTGAGAAATAGAGCATTTAAGTTTTGTTCCAATTTAACTATTTTATATCAGAACATGTTTTTAATTTTTCCGTTTCTTAATTTTATTTTATTTATTTATTTTATTTTAGTTGGGAAACCAACACTTCTACACACACATTTATAGTAAACAAACAGATATAGTGTATAAATTCAGAATTAATAACAGATTTCCACAAAGTATACAAATTTAGTAAAGAAAATATATTACATATTAAATAAATACCTATAAGTTTAAACATATGAAAATGTTGTTTTCATGTACTCGTAAATATTTTTCAATAATCAAATAATTT
>JAGVSM010003590.1:0-35722 GCA_022494885.1 Micrasema longulum
CCTGCTTGTTGTTCAAATCTAGCATGCTTTGCTTGGAATCGGAGTAAATCCTCGTATCAGTACCGCTGTCAAGAGAACTGTCTTTAGAACCATCGGACTCCAGGGGACGTTCTGGGAGAAAAAAACAGAAGATATCTGTGAGACAGATTATTTATTTATTAAATCAGCTATTACATCACAAAAGAATACGCATCCTCGGGGCCCACAGGTTAAACCCAAGGATGATTAGGCTTGGAGGAGGAGATTAAGCAATAGATATGAGAGCTGTTAAGTACTGATTTTACATTTTCTATACTGTTAACTCATATAAGACTGTAGATATCCCGTTCCTTCCCAAATCCTTCCTATTTCAAATTCTTGTGCTTCTACCGTCCTGTTAGCGAGTCACGTGTGAAAAGTTGCCTTTCTGATAAATCTTTATCATATACTGCGTCAGCATATTCGTACAAAGTGAAGTTTAGTGTTATATGAATAGCTAAATTATACAGTTCATAGACATCTACGCAATACCAGTTTCCATGCTGCATCAAAAGTGAAGTGCTCCATATTAGAAACAATCGGAAGAACTTTAAAAGTGAGTAACAATTTTCATACAGTCCACTTAACTCTAATTCCCTCCGTTATCAGTGCTCAATGCCTGAAAGGCATTGAACTGACCAAACAAGAGCACTCGCCCTCCACTGAGTAGGGCAACTTTTCAAGCACATAGGCTTGGCGGGCAAGAATTAATTTACTAAGATCCATTACAATAGATCTACACAGAAGTCACAGTGAGATCTTGTTTGCACTGACCCCATTTACAAAAAATAGGCTAGCGCCACTTTCAGCAGAAATTCCATCGCCGATCTTCCACGATAGAATCTGGGCAGACCGCTGGACTTCGGCGTCTGTTCCGTTTTTTGTGTGCGGATCTTCCGACAGCGTCTAATCGGTAATGCTGCATCGCATGTTTTCTAATGGGACGCATCGCATTTGGAGGACATCTCGTGTCGACCGTATAAGGCTCGGTAGTTCACTGATAACCCACGGCGGAATACGTAATGTGGCTGCTTGTTCGGTTGCGGGTTTCCCACAACGGAAAATCAGTGGCGGAATTTCCACTGAGTGTGGCACTAGCCTATGGATAGAATAAATTCACAGCACCGTATAAGTACAACGAATGCAGCATATCTCGATCATCTGTTGATAAGGCAATCAGGCTTACTCTTCAGGTGCCGGTCCAAAGACAGAGAAATATTGCAGTGTGAAACCATCTTTTAAACCAATATTTCATGTCGACCTTACAAGGAATCGAACCTGGTACCTCAAGCATGGTAGGCGAACGCGTCAACTAATACACTACGAGATGGAATTATCTCCACTCGATTTCTATTTTCAGGATTTTTACCTAAGAGTAGCCACTGTCTGGAAAACTCTTGTCCAGGATTCTGGTTTTAAAATGGTTTTAATTATACCTGGTTCCATATAGTAGTCAGGAAGGTAGTCATTCTTCTCAGCTCTCATAGCCCATTTGCCTCTCACCACTGCCTGAGGTGGACTGAGCGCTCCGGCTGAAGCTGCTTCTCCACCGATGGTCTTCTGCGCCCAAGGAGGCAGTCGGCCCAGACTGGAAACAAGCAAGGTCAGTAATCAGACTAGAAACCAGCAAAGTCAGAGTGGAAATGATTAAGATAAAAACAATTAAAATCAACAGTCAGTCTTGAAAAAACAGGTAAACAGCTAGATTGGAAACAATCAAGGTAAATAGAAGAAAAACAGTCAAGATCACTAATCAGTCTGGAAAAAAATAGGTCAACAGTCAGACTAGAGACAATCAAGGTTAATAGAAGAAAAACAGTCAAGATCACTAATCAGTCTGGAAAAAAATGGGTCAACAGTCAGACTAGAGACAATCAAGGTTAATAGAAGAAAAACAGTCAAGATCAGACAACTTTGGCAGGTGATTATCAGAACTTCCTTGAATTGTGGCCACTTAAGCAATAAATTATCAAAACTTACTCCAAAGGTGGAATGGCCACTTTGGATGGAGTGTCTCTGGTGGCCAGCACAAGGGGATCCTCTGCAATGCTAGGGCTCTGCAACATGGGCGAACCGGCGCGATCACTCTCACTATCTAAGGGAACTCCGTTGGAGCTGGGCGGACGTCTGAAATGGAAGAAGAAAGATCTTTACTCAATGCAATAGGACGACCTGAAAATAGAACAATATTTTAGTGTATCCACACGTCTGTACTGGATTTTGCCCACTATGAAGTCCATCAAAATTGATATATTTATTTATTTGTAAAGTCTGTTAAAGGGAAAACACTATTGAATGCCAAAATCTCAAGTCTACAAAAACGTAGAAGTAACATTGACTCCATATTTATGTTTAATTTGCTGAATGGCTTAATTGATGTGCCATCGTTACTGGAGCAGGTGGCATTCAATGTTCCGATCCGCCGGTTGCGAAATAATAATGTGCTGTTCCTCGATCAACAGCACAAACTATGGCTTGCATGCACCAACGTCCCTATTGTGTCGCATTATAAACCCGAGACAAGATCTGGACTTTTTTGGTGCAAGTCTTTCTAGATTTAAAGTCACTAAGATCGACCAGATCTTGTCTTGAGGTAGTAATTATTATTAGATTTGTAGACCTAGTTTTGATTTTCTTTAGTTGTATCTTATTTCAATTGTACCTGTATAACAACTTTTTGAGTTAGTCCAAATTTTGGAGACAAGGACTGGATTTATCAACAAAGAAAGAAAGAAAGAAGTGTAGAAGTCTAGGCATCTACAAGGTTTTCGACCTGTCATTGGCTGGTTTAAGTGGCCACTTTACACACTGTGTAACATTCATCATTCTGCTCATGGTTGAACATCTATATCCCTTCAATTCTTTCATCTGTTGATGTTTGTGAAGTTAAAGAGCTGAAACCCTTATTTATGCAGGTGAGATTCATTTCATGGAATTATTTCACCTACATACTAGGCAACGCCTGAAAATTTGTTCTCAATTTCTATACTTCTTCATGGACCAGGTGGATTTATCAACAATATTTTGGGTTTGTCCAAATTTTTGTAGGTGAAATAATTCAATTAGATGAATCTCATCAGTTTCAGCTCTTTAACTTCACAAACATCAACAGACTAAAGAATTGAGGGAATATAGGCGTTAAAATAGAATATGCCTCCGTGGTCTGGTCTCCATTCCATGTCAATCGCATAAATCACATTGAATCAGTCCAACATCGCTTGCTTCGAAAAATAGCGTGGATGCTCGGACTAGAGAGATAATTATTCTTATGCTGAAATAGAGTCAATGTTAAATATTTCTAGTCTACAAAAACGTAGAACTAATATTGACTCCATATATATGTTCGGCATACTAGATGGTATAATCGATGTTCCATCATTACTGGGACAAGTAAAATTCAATATTCCGACTCGTAGATTGAGAAACAATGAAGTACTGTTCATCGATCAGCATAGAACAAACTGTGGCCTAAATTCTCCAATGACCCGTCTTTGTCGTATTGTTAACTCAAGACCAGATCTGGACTTTTTTGTTTTAAGTTTACAACGATTTAAACGAGCACTAAATAAATAGTCCAGATCTTGTCTCGATGTCCCTTATGTTTGTCAATGCTTCTTTTCTTTTTTGAATGTTTTAAACTATTCTTTATTGTAATATTTAAACCTTATAAATTGTATACATGGACAATGTCCGTTAATAAATAAATAAAATATGGGCAGAATGGTGAATATTACACAGTGCGTAAAGAGGCCACCTAAACCAGCCAATGACAGGTCATAAGCCCTGTAGATGCCTAGACTATTTACCATTGTTAAATGGACTCAATAAGTCCGTAAATAAGTAAATAAATATGTATAACTTACTTTCCTTGGCGTATGGCTTGTTGGGCTAATCTGGCTCTCATCGTGACCACCATGTCGTGGGGGACCTTCCATATAAATATGCAGCCGTCACCAGAGGCGGATATCAGGTGCTGACAGTCGGCTGTAAATCTACAAAAGAAATTAAAACTTTGAAAGGATTCTCTGCATTAGTCGGTGGAGCTATAACTTATTTGAATGGGAATCATCGATCAACGATCACTCTCACTATCTAAGGGAACTCCGTTGGAGCTGGGCGGACGTCTGAAATGGAAGAAGAAGAAAGATCTTTACTCAATGCAATAGGACGACCTGAAAATATAACAATATTTTAGTGTATCCACACGTCTGTACTGGATTTTGCCCACTATGGAGTCCATCAAAATTGATATATTTATTTATTTGTAAAGTCTGTTAAAGGGAAAACACTATTGAATGCCAAAATCTCAAGTCTACAAAAACGTAGAAATAACATTGACTCCAAATTTATGTTAAATTTGCTGAATGGCTTAATTGATGTGCCATCGTTACTGGAACAGGTGGCATTCAATGTTCCAATCCACCGGTTGCGAAATAACATGGGAATCATATTGTTGGACCCTTGGGATTATAAAGTTTTTACCCGTGTCTTATAAGTGATAATACTAATAAACTAATAGAGCCGCCCATAAGGAGAAAAACCATTCTATGATTATTGAGCACAAAGTTAGCTACAGATTACAGCGATACAACGGGCCGTCAGTGGCAAACGTTAACGTAAACGTCATGTTTTCGCAGTTATTTCATATGTCAAGATGACAATATTTATTATTATTTATATCACTACAGAGATGGGTAGAATTTTTGTTTCAAGATTATGGATATTCGAGCGTTTACAGGGCTTATGACCTGTCATAGGTTGGGTTCAAGTGGCCACTTTTATGTAGATATTACAACATTTCCCATTCCGCTTATTAGCGAATATCCATATCGGTGACATTTTTGGTTTTTGTATATATGTCATGAAACAAGGAAATAAATATTTATTATGAAACATTACTTTAAGGGAAGAAGAAGGGGAAGATGATTTTGAGTTGTAAAATGGAATAAACAGTGTTTTATTACAATTTAGCGAGAGAGGTTATTTTTATTTATTTTCTTTTATTCAGGAAACATACAGTACAGTTACAAAGTTTAATATTTTACACAATTAGACTTAATTCTAATGGACCAGTGAAGTTTCCATATTATAAAGCAATTATATGTAAGGTTAATTATGAAAGTATAAAAAAGAGAAGGAAAAAGAAAACATAAATGAAAGTTGTTTAAAAATTGAAATTTAAGTGAAAAAAAGATATTTAAAGGTTTGTAGTTTGTAGTGAGTCTTTACAAATGGAAATAATATTAAAAATGAAGAGAATTTGTAAGAGTAATTAAAAATTAAGAATGGAAATAAAGAATGAAAAACATGCTCAGATGTAAAAATAAAATAAAATAGTAATATCATTTTTTTTTAAAAAGGAAAAACAAAAATATACACATATTTATTTTAAGGGATTCAAAGAAACGATGAGAAGAATCTTTAAGTGAAATATAAGACAATAAATTTAAATTTAGGTCAATTTAAAAAACATCTTCAAAATTAATGACACATTATAGTAAAAGCAGCAATATATTGATTTTATTAACACATATAATATAAGTAATTAAAAGTAGTTTAAAAGTAAAAAAACATGCCAATGGCAGCAGAGGAAAAAGAAAAAATAAAGAAGGAATAACAAGCATAGCAAGTTATACATATATTGGTTTTTTTGAAAGTATTATCCCAGGTATCACTTTTTACAAATATTGCAGTATCATCTGCATAAGAAACTAATTTACCAGGGACAGCTATATTACAAAGATCATTAATATATATATAAGAAACAACAAAGGGCCAAGAACCGTTCCTTGTGGGACTCCGTGTATAACGGTCTTGGTATTACTAACGTTAATTCCGATCCTGGTGCATTGCAGTTTATTTGCTAAGTAACTTTCAAAAAACAACAAGCACTCATTTTTTATGCCAATTTGACCATATTCCTACCATCGAAGACCCTATTGCTCAGGAAATGCTTCGGTGCATTCAGATTTAATCTGATTTTATCAAGACGAGCATCTCGTTTGAGCTTGACCGTGGGATCCAAATTTGGGCAACTATAGTGACTTAAGTATCTCGTATGTCTCTATCATGTAACCCCTTTTTCACCGTTCCTGCAGCGTTGTGCGACCGAGAGTTTCCAGTCTCTCCGCGTACGAAAGTTGTTTCAGGCTTGGCGACTTTGTAGTTCGTCTTTGGACTCTTTCCAACAAGTTGGTCTCGTTAAACAAATAGTTACACAGTTTTTGACAAAAAAGTGAGTTTCTTTAATATGAGCAAAACCGATAGGAAGATTCTCGGTCTTCAATATTGTTTTCAAGCATGAGGAGGGGAGTTCTTTCACTCGAAGACCCCAATGAAAAAGGTAAATAAATAAGAAAGCGGAGAATGTATTCCGCTTGGAGAAAAAAAGTTGAAACAAGAAAACTACAAACAAACAAAAAACTACATTAAACCCAGAAACTAACTCACTTTCTCCTTCTACAAAATCAAAGGGAGCTCGGTTTAATTCTGCCAACATAAAAGAAAAAATTCTCGATTCTAAGGGAATCATTTTTTTAAAAATCAAACATTCTCCTGATAAAAAGTTAAATTTATAAAATTATAGCCTCTTATTAACAATATCGGGGATAAAAAATTAAAGCCAATCTAACTATAAAGCGCCCTTGAGGTGATATAAAAAAAAAATGGTGCTTATACACGACACCTCGCCGTGTGTATAGTTGAACTGTAGATAGGGGTGGCTCTGCAGCTGCTATTGACCGGCTATCTCGGATGAGATAGACTTCTCTGGCTGGGTCGGCGGTGATATCCTCCAAATACAGCACTATATAAATTATCCACAATAATAAAATCCAACTGCTTAAGTAAAGTGTCTCCGGGTCAATTCCAGCAATTGCGTTACATCTTCTCACCTTAGTCCAGTAACCAGCTCCGAGTGGCCGTACATTGTGGCCATACACTCTCCCGAGTAGTAGTCGTACACGCTCAGAGACTTGTTGGTGCACGATGTCGCCACGTATATGCCACTCTTGTCCAAAACAACCTGCAAAATCACATTCATCATTATTTGGCACAGCCATATTTGCGGCTGGATACACTTCGTGAAAGAGGGACTTTTTACTTTTAAAAAATATTATTGTTACATAAGCAAAAATTACGATGGTAAAGGTAGTATTATTACTTCCGCGCAATATTGGATATATTTTCAACGATGGTTTAAAATACGCATATTTTAAATTAACTGAAAACAGGAAATTCACGCCCTATGGGACAAACAGCACATATTACAAATTAGAACTAAATATTAAAAAATGCAAAATAATGTCATTTCATAGAACAAAACAACCAATTTCCTTCGAGTACCTATTAGAAAACTCCAAAATTGATGTAGTCAAGTCCATCAGAGATTTAGGAGTTAATTTGGACTATAAACTGACATACAACGAGCATATAGATAATACAGTAAATAAATCACTGAAATTACTTGGCTTCATTAACAGAATATCCTCTGATTTTACTCATGTCCGTACAATCAAAACTCTGTATTGCTCAACTGTTCGCCCTCTTCTAGAATATGCCTCCGTGGTCTGGTCTCCATTCCATGTCAATCGCATAAATCACATTGAATCAGTCCAACATCGCTTGCTTCGAAAAATAGCGTGGATGCTCGGACTAGAGAGAGATAATTATTCTTATGCTGAAATAGAGTCAATGCTAAATATTTCTAGTCTACAAAAACGTAGAACTAATATTGACTCCATATATATGTTCGGCATACTAAATGGTATAATCGATGTTCCATCATTACTGGGACAAGTCGAATTCAATATTCCGACTCGTAGATTGAGAAACAATGAAGTACTGTTCATCGATCAGCATAGAACAAACTATGACCTAAATTCTCCAATGACCCGCCTTTGTCGTATTGTCAACTCAAGACAAGATCTGGACTTTTTTGGTTTAAGTTTACAAGGATTTAAGCGAGCACTAAATAAATAGTCCAGATCTTGTCTCGATGTCCCTTATGTTTGTCAATGCTTCTTTCTTTTTTTTTTAAATGTTTTAAATATTCTTTTATTGTAATATTTAAACCTTATAAATGGTATACATGGACTATGTCCGTTAATAAATAAATAAATAAATAAATATTACGCTACCATTTAATTTTTATCTTAATTTATACATATGGAAATAATTAAAATAATAAGGTAAAATTGGGTATATATATATATATATATATATATATATATATATAAATAACACATAAGTATACATAATATCCAGAGAATAACATGTTAATAAAGTAAGAGAATCTAGTAATGAAAAACCCCCTCAGAGACATGAAAAATGACAATTTCCAAAGTAATATTGTTCAACATAGAGATAGCCCTTCCATCGGTAGGATAGTCATTTATTAATTTTATTTATTTATTTTTGCACCACAACAGGCCAGGAAGCCCAATTACAGTGGTAAATTAAATCACAGAACACCCAGGCTTGAGAAAAATCACATTTTAATTTTTGTGTTCTCACCGGGAATCGAACCCGGAACCTTTCATGTGTGAGTATAGCATCTCGACCACTGCACCACGGAGGCCGCCATGTCATGTACATATATTGAAATATAAAACAGTCTATGCCGACGCCGTCTAAGATAATTATCCGGAACATAAAAGCTAATGCTCCCCATAATTTATGTATGTACGTGTGTGTGTACATGTGTATATATGTGTATATATATATGTGTGTATAAATGTGTATGTCTGTATGTATATGTATCAAAATGAGTATACGAATAAGTTTATATCTTGTTTGTCTGTGCTCTATATTAATTTGTCAACTATTATAATATATTAAAACAATATTTTGAGTTTGTCCAAATCTTTGCAGACAAGGACTGGATTCAACTCCCTGGGGAGCTGTTTATATTAACATTTTGCAACAGAGATGAAGAACATTTAAGAGAAGGTAATATGGAAGTCTAGGCATCTACAGGGCTTATGACCTGCCAATGGCTGGTTTAAGTGGCCACTTTACACACTGTGTAACATTCACTATTCTGCCTATATTTGAACATCTATATTCCTTCAATTCTTTCACCTGTTGATGTTTGTGAAGTTAAAGAGCTGAAACCTTTATTTATGCGGGTGGTAATATAAACAGCTCCCCGGGGAGTTGAATCCAGTCCTTGTCTGCAAAGATTTGGACAAACTCAAAATATTGTTGATAAATTACCTGGTCCATGAAGAAGTATAGAAATTGAAAAATAATATTTTCAGGCGTTGCCTAGTATGTAGGTGAAATAATTCAATTAGATGAATCTCACCCGCATTAATAAAGGTTTCAGCTCTTTAACTTCACAAACATCAACAGATGAAAGAATTGAAGGAATATAGATGTTCAAATATAAGAAGAATGGTGAATGTTGCACAGTGTGTAAAGTGGCCACTTAAACCAGCCATTGACAGGTCATAAGCCCTGTAGATGCCTAGACTTCTATATTACCTTCTCTTAAATGTTCTTCATCTCTGTTGTAAAATGTTAATATATTAAAATGTAATTGCCTAGCTTGGAACGGGGTATGTACCCTTGTTAGCTGGGCAAAGTGAACATGGAATTGTATTTTGATAAAGAGTGTAAATAAATAAATAAATAAATTTCAGGGTTGTGAATAATACCGCACAACAAACAAAAGAAGTGGGTAGTTTAATACACATTCATTCTGGTCTTCAAACTGCTGTAACTGAGCATACCCTGGAGGAACTCAGTGGGATAAAACCATGGATAATATCTGCTCTCCTTCATGAAGAGAAACCCTAAAAATCTCTTCTACGGTGTTATACTTGTACGCAATGTTTTTTAGAAGCGCACTCGGCGGGTGATGTGACTTCAAAAAGACATGATGCCAACTGTGAGTCGTTTTTAAACCCGAAAATTTTTCATGAAAACTTGTTTTGTATAGATTGACTATATGAGTTGTATCATTAGAATCGTAAAAATCTGCTCTGAATATTTAATGTTTTCAATGTTATTCCAGATTTATGAAAATACCCATAGCGCAGATCACAGCAAATAATGAGGAGATGAGAGGTGAGCTTCAGGCGCCTATTAGCGTAACCCAGAGAGGCAAAACTTATAGGCGAAAGTGTACATTTTAGATTCTGTGATGTTCTGCTGGTACAACAACTTTACAACTTCAAAGCGATTGTAGATCACTTTTTTGGTCCGGAATATAAAAAGAGTTTCCCACATTCGCAGCCAGCACGTGGCGCCCCTCGCTGTCCACCTACATATCGGACAGTGCTGTGCAGGGTGCTGCAGGTGGAGTAGTCGGGAGAGTGGAATAAACTAATATTTCCGACACACCTTGATGAGGCTGCCCTCGTCGCCCAGGCTGGCGCGGAAGGTCTTAGTGTGGCGCCCGGAGCGAGTGTTGTACACGCGCACGGCGCGGTCCTGACACGCGGCCAGCACGTGGCGCCCCCCACTGTCCACCTCCATGTCGTACAGGGTGCTGCGGGCGGAGCAGTTGTGCCCCCGGACGAACTGCCCGGGACCGCCGTTGGGGGACTGAAACAAAACATGATCAAGTAAGTACAGAATACTCAGTGGTGAATCACAGCGCAGAACACTTAGGCTTGAAAATAACCACATTGAATTATTAGGATCTCACAGGGAATCGAACCCAGAACCCTTTGTGTGTGAAGCAACTGTCTTACCTAATACACCATAAGGATGAACTGAAAAATGAAAAAAGCAATGGGCCCAATTAAGAGCCTTAGAAAAAGTTTTATTTTTCTCTGTTTACTGAGGACAACCCTTTTGAACCAACGACCTTTCGGTGAATATGCTTGTATCAGAGCATAGTGTCTTCATTCATAGAGTTAACAAATAAATGTTTAAAGACACATTACGATTGTTGTGATTTAAACTCACCTCCACAAGACTCCTGAAGAGTATGGTCTTATCAGCGCCACAAGACACCATCTGTAAACTGTTCTCCGATGTGAGGAATCTGACGGCGGTGATTGAAGAAGAGTGGTCATCTAATGTCTGCATGAAGTTGTAATCCTGGAATAGACATTAAAACATGTTTACAACAAACAAAGAATGATATACATACACCAGACTCCATTTAACCACTGTATAAGGAGGCGGACTTATCCTAACTCAGTATCGAGTCGAAACACTAGTCACATCGCTATCGATGTCATAAAAACAGACAAGTAATGCACTATACATAGGTAAGTTGAAAACACTCTTAGTGATAGAATGTCCAAGGTCCTACCACCGAGACTTCGCGACCTACCGGTAGTCACACACTGTTTCGTTACATGGGGATTTCTAGTCCTGCTAGCAGGATCCAGTTTAATTTAATATGAAGTGCGTCTCTTTCTCTCTTAGCGAGTATTTTAATCATGCTTCTACGGCCAGTCTAGCCAAAATGGCTGTGAGTATAAGACATGGTAACCGCATACGGGCCAAAGATTCATTTTTTTACTAACAAAATGGCGAAAACGCGTGGATGTCTAGATACTGCCAGCCGGACGACCTTCAGTCATACAAACCATACCACAAATAAGTCTTGCTAGCAGGACCCGTTCGCGGAAGCGCCTTCAAGACACTTTCTTCATTTCTTTTTCAGCCTTGTTCTCTTCCCTGCTGGATAAAGGCCTCTTCCAAACGTATCCATTTCTTCCTATCACCCGCTTTCATCATCCACGTTTTACCGGCAATAGAGGCAATGTCGTCGACCCATCTTTTCTGTGGCCTTCCAAGACTTCTTTTGTTTGCCCACGGTCTCCACTTTATTATTCTGGGTGTCCACCTGCCATCATTTTGTCTCGCCGAGTGTTCTGACCACTGCCATTTCAATTTTGCTGCACAATCCATAATATCCACGACTCCGGTTCGGCGCCTTATTTCTTCATTTCTTACTCTGTCTCTTAGACATACACCGAGCATCTGTCTTTCCATGGATCATTGCGTGCATTTTAATTTCTAGCTACTTTTCTGTGATACAGACATGGTTTCTAGTCCGCATGTTGTCACCGGCAATATGCACGATTCATATACTTGTCTTTTTAAGCATATAGGGACTTCTTTATTTTCAAAAATATATTTTAGTTTGTCGAAAACAGCCCAACTAAGCCCTATTCTTCTTGGTAACTCCGTTATCTGGTTATCTTTACCAAGTTTGACTTTGTGTCCAGAAGGACACACACGAATTATGTTCTTAATTTTACCTTGGCACGAAAAATTGAACTCAATAGTTATTAACTTAGATTGAAATTAAATTTAGACTAAAGTTAATTTGTCAGATAATTTCTCGGGACTTTTTGCTTACCTCGTCGACGTGGAAGACGTGTATGAGGCGGTCTCTGGAGGCTGAAGCCAGCAGCCTCTTCCCGTTTCCCGAGCAGTACTCGAGGCAGAGAACCTCGGCGTTGTGGGCCTCTAGCCGGCAAGTCTCCCTCATGCTGCGCAGATCGTGGATGCGTACATTACCAGCGCGGTCCCCCGAAGCCAGGTGCAGGCCGTCACACGAAACCCGGATACATCTAAGAGACATAAGTAGGTTGGGTTAGGTTGGCATACAATTTGCCATATATTTTCAAAGAAGCTTAATGTCATTACATACGAGTATTTATTCATTCAGCATTTACTTTGTGAACTTTTGAACATAATAAAACTACTAGTTTCGAGTATTCTGAATTACTCATCATCAGGTTTAAAGCATCTAGTTTGCGAACAAAAAGGGCACCAAACTAAATGTATTTTTGTATCTTTCATGTCGTTTAATACAAAGATGCGAAAGATACGGAGACACAAATACCTAAATGAGCCAAATGTGCTAGTGATACATTAGTTCAATTAAACTACTTAAAAGATCCTGTAACTTTGGTGATCAGATCAAATAATACGTATCCTCTCGGTGACAGGGCCTTACCTGTCTCTAATATCTAGGGCTTGTCAACTCTTAAAGCCCGCTGGCTCGAAAAAATATGTGCGTTGTGTGGTGTGGCGTGGTGGGTCATATAAGACCCAGTTTTAAAAGTCGCCTTTCTGTCATTTTTTTGTGTGTCCCAATATTATTTTATCAGAATATGTTGATAATTTTTAATACTGTTGGGTGTAATCGGACCCATCTGCGGTGACTAGGAGTTAGTGCCTATATTTCACATCCTTAATAATTCCTTCATCTTGTTTGAGACAATAAATGATAATTATTTTCTTTCTGCCGAGATATCAATGTATTCAAATGAAATCCTAAGAGACTGATTTCCCAATCTACAAAAATTTGGATGCATTGGTATTATTAGTAAATAAATCTAACCTGACACCATTCTTCCCATCGTACGATACTGGTTTATCCTTTTCCCCTGCTGACGATAGATCCACGTCCTTCAAGTAAGTCAGCTCAGGATCCATGTACAACACCCTTTGAAGTTCCTGTAAGGAATTAAAAAAGAAAAATAGTTAAAGTAGATACTTTAAGGATCTGGGCTTGGAGGGGGAGATTTAGTCAAAGCCAGGCTCTTGCTTGGAGGGTGAGAACTAATTTACAGGGATCCGTCACAATAGATGTACACACCTCGCAGTGACATCAGGAGCTTATATAGCACTGACCCCCATCTACAAGAATAAAGTATCGCTTACGTCGCTGTAGATGTTGGGTGTCTGCTTGCCAGTGGGCAGCGTCCACACCCGGACCGTGTCGTCACTGGAACAGGTCAGGAAGGCCCCCGGGGGCAGGGTGCCTTCAGGGCCCTCGTCCGGGGGAGCCTCCACGCCCCAGATGCAAGCCGAGTGGTACAGAGAGGAGTGAGACTTGCCAACCTGAATAATAAAATAATTTTAGATTAACCCATTGAGCTCCTTGGGCAGTAGCCACCAGCCCGAAATAAAAATACGCTACAGATTTCATGGCAGGAGTCATCATCCCCGGCAAATTGTCATATTAAAAAAATGCAGAAACGTTATTATTTTTTGGCATAAAATGAAACTTTCACTAGCACCTTTTAGGAAAAAATTGTGGAGATCCAAATGAGAGGACTTTGTTCAACACATGATTCAAGAAAGCTATTGAAAAAACAAAATGACCTTCTCCAAAATGCCAAAAAGATGTAGCTCAAACCCATAGATCAGGTCGGCACCTTCAGATATTTAGGCATAGACCTTGTAGGAGGAGCCGATCTGTGTGATCGACTGCTCTTCCTCCTCCTTTAGAACACCAGAGATGGCAGCTGCCTTGTTGACTTGGGCTTGTATTTCCCAAGTCAAGAAGAATCTCTGGTGCTCTAAAATAAACAAAATGGAAAAATAAAGACATGGACATTGAAAGTAAGATGAGAATCTACAAAGCACGCGTAAGACTAAATATGACATATGGCGTTGATGCAAGGGCAGACATAGTCAGGACTAAACAAGTATTGAAGACTTCTGAAATGAAGACTCTGAGTATAATAGAAGGCAAACTCTAAGAGATCGCGTGAAGAACACCAGAAAAAGATAGATGTGAAGCTGAGGACACTGTAAGGTGGTGTAGACAGGGATGGAGGGACTGATACGGTCATATCCAAAGAATGGACACCACCAGACTCCCTTATGTTGCACTGCATTTTCAGCCTCACGGAACTCGGCCTTGTGGAAGACCTCCCAAAAGATGGAAGGACAGCTGGGAATCCACCTCACAGGAGAAACGACCCTCTGGAGAACAGACCACATAGGTCTATTATAGCAAGGAAGAAGAATAAAAAATTTTTTTTTACAATTGTCATTAGCAAAGGCTACCTACCTATAACAAATAATCATAATTAGACTTAGAGAGGTTTGTTCAATGGTACCAAAGAGATTTTGGAGTTTATAGAAACTCAATGAAAGTCAATTCCCACTGAGCATTACAACGACTCTTTGCAGTGGACACGTCAGATATAGGAGTCAAATTAAATTCACGCATTCCCCCCAGGGGACAATTACGGCTGGTGACTTGATAATTATTATTCTGAATAGCTCTTACCCTTTTGATGTCCCGGACGTCCCACACGTAGAGGCTGTGATCGTTGTAGACGCAAGTCAGCCTCTGGTGCTTCTCATCGTATGTGAGCGCTATGGCGTCAGGATATTTGGCATTAGGCGGGTGGGAGAACATATGGCTGGAATAAAAAACGTCGTCAATATTCCCTCGAGATTGAGTTTCTTTACTGACATTTCTTAAAGCAACTGCATTTTATTTATTCATATTTTTTTCCATTATAAACTATGATTTTAAACACTACATATTTATGTTTATAATTAACTGATGTACATCTATATTATTTATATTACAAAACGCACAATGAAAGAACAAAAACATAACATAAGCTATACACTTGTGGAGCATTCGATTCAATATTGGTTCGGGCGAATGAGACAATCCATTTTACTTCTACCCAGCCCCACTATCCATTTTTATATAGCCTTTTTGAACATTTTCTCGTTACTAATTGTTTTAATACATAGCGGAAGTAGGTTATAGATTTTGATTGAATAATACTCAAAATCCCTTTGTCCGCAAGTGGTATTATTTTTTATTTGTTTAAATTGTCTCTGTGTGAGAGAGAAAAATAATATTTGCATTCCTATAATTCACGCAAACATTTCAATTTTGGAGCCATTTTTAACGAGTTGTAAATAGCTCCCTATTAGAAAATGGGAATTAAGTTATGGGAGAGCAGGGTTCAAACCTTGGACCTTTGTTCTGTGAGTCCATACACTATCTTAGTTTCAAGTCATTAGCTAAATTGGGGCCAAAATATACAAAGATTGTTCGAACTGACCTTATATTTAGACCTTGGCTGACATCGACGCCGAGGTAGTGCGTTCTGGGGAGAGTCGTAACGAACTGGAGGGTCGACGGGCTGAAGCAACGGACTATGCCATCCGCACAGCCCACGAATATGTAGTTTGTTCCTAGGGACATGCAGTTGGCTGAAGGAGTCTGGAAATACAATTGAATCGTATCAAAAATTTAGAAGAGTGGTATAAATTTTATGAAGTCCAATGTTTTACAATTTTTTTTTGTCAATAGATTTGTCAAACTTAGACAATTTTTTCAAAATAATTATAAAGCGGACTCGACAGACGTTGTCCTGCCAGAACGTTGGCTTGCCTGCTATTACATTGGAAAAAGACTTTTTATTGATAAGCAGGTACCTAGGTACTTGTTTATGATTGAATTATGTCTAGAATTATGAATATGATAAATTGTTATTATTTATATTTTTCTATTATTATTTTGTATATTGTTTTGATTATTTTGCATATTGTTTTGATTACTTGTATATTGTTTTAATTTGTAAATAAATATTTTTTATTTATATGTCGAAAAGACTCCCGACTTAACACGGAATTTTCTAACAAGTCGGGACATAAAAACATATAATTGTGTCTATGTAAAATTGTGTATTTTGTGCATTAAATAAATAAATAAATAAAAATTCCAAAACTAAAAATAATTCATTTTCAAATATAGAATTCTTTTTCAAATGTCAAACTCGGCTCTTCTCACCAACAGGGGTGCACTTTATTCATGAATGCGATTTTCAAAAATGTGTTGAATGTCATTCAATATTATTTTAGTATCACCAAAAAGTCAATAAAAACAAATAATTGGTAATAAATTATAAGGAATGTAATGAAAGAACCTGATTGGGATCCATAAAAAGCGAATGTTGTTTGTAAACATTCAAAAACAACCTTTTTTTTAACACAAAAAAAAAACATTATTCCATTTCTTTTGTGTTTGCATTCTCGTCAAATGCAACCCTGGTAGGTCGATGAAAAAAAGATTTATGCTTCTAACTTTTTTTTACAGATTCGATTGAAAAATTTTATATCTACGAACACGCGCAGCACAAAGATCTACATTTCACTGAAAACCACACGAAAATCAGTTAAGCCGTTTAGGAGTTCAGTGACATCACACGTACAGAAGAATTATATATATAAAGATTACGAGTATCATCGCTATGATTTTTTTTTAATTTTGAAATTACACCGAATATGTAAATCACGACGACAAAAATAGGGTTAGGTGTTGTCTTCAAACGTTTATAAAAAACCAGCGCACAATGCGTCATAAGAGTATTTTTACTGGAAGCAACACAACAGTCCGTGCATGCTCACAAAGTTAGGTTATCTTGCGCACAGCAAAAGCAGTCTTGTTGCGCTTGGATTGTTGACGGAGAAACTACGCTCGTACTGTTTTCCCGAATTTTAAGTCAAAAAGTTTTCACTATGGATATTAAGGCGTCAGTAGCTCAAACCCAAGTAACTATCGACGTGCTTAAAAACATGCTAAGCATTTGAGTGATCACAATGAACAATAATGAACATGCTTAAGTTATCGCAGTCATAAGTCAGCGCGTGTGTAATCTCTAAATCAACGCTCGTGTCGGTTTGCTTTTTGTTTTCCTCGTAAATAAATACAGTTCACTGGCGAAAAACAGGCGTTTACTATAAAAAAAATAATACGGAGTATCTAATACAAACGCATAATTTAAAAAAATACATGTTTCAATAATTTTTTCTAGATACTTAACCTTAAAAACACGAAAATAAAATTTTGAATTAGCATAAAACGCATACAACTATTTTTTCCCTAAATATTGGGAAATTTTATTTACATGGTATCACTTTTTTTAGTATGGCACCACAAAATTTCAACTGTCATTTACATCGCGGCAAAACTGCTTCACACTTTTATGATAACTGTTTAAACTATCTCCTTTTCACGTTATGTTTATAACATCAAATAATATTTCTATTGCCAAATTTTCAAACTTTCTGCATTGTAATTTATTGATGAAAAGACTTTATTCTTCCTAAACATGCGTCAACGGCATGTCACTATTTAGTAAAATGACAAAATTAGACACTTGAACCAAATGGTCAATTCTTCTTTTAAAAAACACGCACTATCCTGGATGCAAAACTGGATGGAAACAAAAGATATGAATTCTTTTTTTCTATGATTTATTTTTGTTGCCCTTTAATAATAAGGAATATTTTTATGTTTTTTTATATTTTTTATTTCCTTTTTTAATTATAAAAAAATGAAAATACCTTATAATCTTTTACAGAATATTTTATTTTCTCTTTCAAATGTTACACAAAAATATTATAACTTTTATTGCCAAATTCCAACTTCTTCCAACCAGTTGATAAATTACCTGGTCCATGAAGAAGTATAGAAATTGAAAAAATAACATTTTCAGGCGTTGCCTAGTATGTAGGTGAAATAATTCAATTACACGAATCTCATCCGGCAAATCAAATATAGGCAGAATGGTGAATGTTACACAGTGTGTAAAGTGGCCACCCTAACCAGCCATTGATAGGTCATAAGCCCTGTAGATGCCTAGACTTCTAAATTACCTTTTCTTAAATGTTCTTCATCTCTGTTGTATCAGGCAATGCCTGAAAATGTTATTTTTTCCATTTCTATACTTCTTCATGGACCAGGTAATTTATCAACACTTAAACCAGCCATTGACAGGTCATAAGCCCTGTGGATGCCTAGACTTCTAAATTACCTTCTCTTAAATGTAATTCATCTCTGTTGTAATATGTTAATATAAACAGCTCCCCAGGGAGTTAAATCCAGTCCTTGTCTACAAAAATTTGGACAAACTCAAAATATTGTTAACTGTATTTTTATTATAGGAGCAAAAGTTCATAAACATTTCTTGTATACCCACGAAAAGGCCATGCCTTTGTGGGATTTTTGTTTACTATTTTTACTGTCAATATGTATTTCACTGCTTTGTAATTATCCTTTATTTTTTTATAACTCTGTTTTACCTCTTGTGTATATTGTAAAAAAAATACACTGCACCTACTTTGAATTTAATTTGAGACAAACAAATTTACACTTTTTGTTTATTTACCTCGATTTTATTTTCCATTCACGCGGCGGCGCGCGGCTCGTCTTTTGACAGATCGAATGAGTTATGAAAAAATTTCGACGTAAAACCGGGGTTATGAAAAACGTTAATTGGGGGGCATATTTGAATAAGAATGTATGGAAAAAAATGGGACCTAAATATTTCGGTGTAAAATGCGGAAAACGTAAAATCGAGGAGCGCAAAAACGAGGTTTTACTGTATTGTAAGATTGGTTCCTCGACTTACCCTCAGTTCCACCCACTTGTCCAAGAGCCTGCGGTTGTTGAACTCGCACAGCAGGCCGCTGCGCGTGATGGCGTACGTGGAGTCCGCGCAAGCGCCCCTGCCGCAAGCCACGTCACAGAAGTCGTTGTTCCTCTGCTCGCCCAGAATGGCGGACCTGCCCATCAGGGGGACCGGCTCCTTGTACTGAAAAGGATCAAAGATTAAATTCACATATTGCACCTTTAGGACGAAAACGACTCAACTAAAAGATCTTTTTCCAAAAAAAACTTTTTTCTCCCATTTTCAACATAATTATTTATGTGAAACTTTATGTACATATACAATAAATATACATATAAGGGCGAGCATATTGCCTTAAGGCAATTTCTTCTTACCTACCCAAACCGTTCAGTTTGATAAAATTATAAATACATGGACATATTGAATCTTACAATTTTATACAAAAATTAAAAGCAAAGATCAACAAAAATAAATATATATAAAAAAAAAAATAACACTCTACTATGAAGAGAGGAGAGGTGATGGGAAGGAAAGAAGAAGGAGAAAGGAACAATTTAAATATTTAGATAGTGACATTTCAATCTTGACTTAAATGTAAATAAAGAAGGGGGCGTCTCTAACATTAGTGGGTAGATTATTCCACAATCGAGCACATTCATACAGTAAATAAAAAAAAGACTCTCTTCGAAAAACATCCAACTATCCGAATGGGGTCTGGTCCCAATGGACAATTATCATGGATTTTTTTATTAGCTAATAAATTAATCTAAAAAATCACAAGCCGATCGGTTCTATTCTTATTAAATCTGTTAAGAAATAAGGGAGCTATAAAGGATTCAATTCTAGTCATTTGAATGGTGTCAAAAACAAACAATTCGTGACGTCATCAAGTATGACGTCTTCGGATGTTTTGTGACGTCATCGGATTTTTTCCCATCAATGTCTATGGATTTTATAGAGTATTGTAGATAGTTTCCTTTTTCAATGTGTCGTTTGTTTACTTTTACGGCGTCCTGTCACTTATCAAACGATACTAATTGTGATTTATAATTTTCATGATAAACTGATTATTCAATTTATCATTATCATAATAAATTAATATTTAGAAGACGTTGAAAACCATAAAATAATAATAATTAATTTGAGATGTAAGATGTAATGCGTTTTCACTTTCATCTGTCAGTGCCTGGAACTGGAGTGTGGAGTGGATAAGGGGGGGGCTTTAGTTAATATGCATAGAAAACTCTCCTTATATTTCTATCTGTGGCCTGTGGCATTACCAGCATTAAAATGAACGCATTACTCGTGAACTTCTGTGACTACATTTATTACCAACTTACCAAACGATCGTTTTCAAAATACCTTATTTTCGATACGAAATTAATGAATGAAAATATTCATTATAAGGGTTTATATAAACACTAGGAGGATCATTAAAAAATCTTTTATTTGTAGAGTAGGTTAAATCCGATATTCCTCCCGAGTGATAATACCCTATTGGAGTTCTACGGTATAATATTGTCTTGCTGATGAGCTGGGCGATCTGGGTATGTATTTTTGCTGTTCTCGTAGAGGAACGACTTGTTAAATTTTACACGGTGTCCTCAGTCGTATTGCAATCGGCATACTTTGCATTAATTAGCGTGGATTTCAAAATATTTGATATTTTTATAGTGATAAGCGTTTCCAGTATGGTAATGCCGACAGGTAGTGCGGTCAAAGGACAACTTTACTGGCGTCTAACGAAACCACTGGCTAAACTTGTCGGGTTGAGAAATATAGGAAAGGTGTCACGTACGCCTGAGATGGTTAAATATTGAATAAAATCCCAGTTTCATTGCTCACGGTTCTATAAATTTATTTATTCAGTTACATTGTACGTTCATTAATGAGCTTATTATGGTTTTTCAGGCTGCGCCCGTTGATGGATTTTGTAATAAGAACTTACTTTTATATTTTTTGTGCTGAGCACACTCAGTGTTGCCAATTTAGCGACATTTTGACATTGAAAACGACTTTTTTTGTTTTTTTAGCGACAAATAAATTCTAGCTACCTTTAAGCAAGCTGTCAAAAGTTATAGTAAAAATGGAACCACTTGTGATGAAGAAATTTTACTCCTAAAAATATAGGAAGGAATAGGAAGACAGACATTTCAAGTTTATTTTATTAAAATTTTAAAAAATTTGACATTAATTTGACATGTAATTCCTTATAACATTATTCAGGGGCACTAAGAATAAAGTAATTTTTGTTTTTTGATATTAAGTGACATGATTAACTTTTAATAAGAGGAAAAATTATTTTGTTTTATTTTACGCTGGTATTAAAATAAATTATGTATTCGGAAAAAGTGTTCCGTATTTTTATTGAAGAATATAATATATGGTGTCTGTTTTTTTTATTTTAGAGTATTTCATCATAATTAAATATTTTGTTATTAATATTGAGGTAATATTCATTTACTAATTACTGTTTTTTTTATCAGTAGCACCGAAAATATACATTCAATACTTTGATCTGTTTAATTTCTTTTTTAAAAAACCTAATCAAATTTTTATTTTTCAATTACTAAAAATAATTAATTATACTTGAAGGTAATCGTGCAAACTACCGCCAAAAATCCTTGCGCCCCCTTCCATTACCAACCCCCGCCCTCCGCTCGTCGCCATTACTCCCTCCGTCGAGCATCTTAAGATCTAGCGACTTCTAGCGACTTTTTAACCTCCGTTTAGCGACATTTGCTCGTGACGAGTTGGCAACACTGAGCACACTGGAGTTCGTGTCTACCTTCAGACCGAATCAGCTATCAATAAAAGTTGTCAAATAATAAATAACATACAGCAAGACCTCGACGGTCCAAACACCCAAATTTAAACCCTGTTCGGATTTGAGATAGGCATTTTGTTTTTTTTAAAGTAGCAATAAGCTGAATCCCATTTGTAAGAATAGAGTAGAGTAGAATGGACCTCACCTTGGCTCCTCTGGAGTACTCGAGGTACCAGAACTTAACGTGGCGATTGCCCACGGTGACGAAGTAGCCTCCTCCCTCTGCGAAGCTGACGGCCTTGACCTTGGACGACACCTTGTTGGACGCCAGCTTCAGTCCCGCCCGCCACTCCCAGACGTTGACTATCATGTCGTGCTGCGAGCCGACGGAGACCAGGTACTTGGAGTTCACCGAGAACGACTGGAAGAGATACATCGTGACAAATTGAGTGACATAATTTGAGAAAAAAAGTCAAAAATGGAGTTATATGTCATTTTTCGAGCTTCAACAAGTAATCGATAAATGGATATTTCATTTATAAAAAAACAGGTTACTTAGTTCAAATACTAAAATCAATAATTATCAAATAATCGATCTTTAAAAACCGGTTAGTGGTCCCAGTGGTCTCGCGGATCAGAAGACCGAGATTCGAACCCCACTGTACCACAACTTGATTCCCATTTTATAATAGTGAGTTATTTACAACTCGTTAAAAATGGCCCCCGAAATCAAAATACTTGCGTAAATCGTAAGAAGGCAATTATTTCTTTCTTTAAGCCTTTAGAAAATCCTATTACCAAATAATCGATCAGAAAAATAACCATTAATATTAACTGGAAATGAAATTTCTAAAATAATCGATTATAAAAATAACCATAAATATTGACTGGATATTCAATTTCTAAAATAACCGGTTATTAAAGATTCGATCATAAAAAAACCATTAATTTAAACTGAATTTTTAATAACTAAAAAGACCGGTTGTCAAACTATCGATCATAAAAATTACCGGTTACTAAAATAACGTTTTATCCTTTATATATAAAATTTTATTAAAAATAACGTATTTTACTAAAAATATTTTTTTTTTTCCAAAATAACGTATCAATGACGTATTTTTCCAATATAAGGTATTTTTTAAAAAAATAACGTATTAATGACGTATTTTTCCAAAATAAGGTATTTTATCCAAAATAACAGATTTTTTCTAAAATAACGTATTATTTCCATAATGGCGTATTTTTCCAAAATAACGCATTTTGTACAAAATAACGTATTTTGCACAAAATGAAACATTTTGTACAAACGAACGTATTTTGCACAAAATAACGTATTTTTTCAAAAACAGGGTATTTTTTCGAAAATAACGTATTAATGACGTATTTTTCCAAAATAAGGTATTTTTAAAAAATAACGTATTACGTATTTTATCCAAAGTAACAGATTTTTTTCTAAAATAACGTATTATTTCTAAAATAACGTATTATTTCTATAATGGCGTATTTTTCCAAAATAACGCATTTTTGTACAAAATAACGTATTTCGAACGAAATAAAGCATTTTGTAAAAAATAACGTATTTTGCACAAAATGAAACATTTTGTACAAAGGTACGTATTTTGCACAAAATAACGTATTTTTTCAAAAACAAGGTATTTTTTCGAAAATAACGTATTAATGACGTATTTTTCCAAAATAAGGTATTTTTTAAAAAATAACGTATTAATGACGTATTTTTCCAAAATAACGTATTTTATCCAAAATAACAGTTTTTTTTCTAAAATAACGTATTATTTCTATAATGGCGTATTTTTCCAAAATAACGCATTTTTGTACAAAATAACGTATTTCGAACGAAATAAAGCATTTTGTACAAAATAACGTATTTTGCACAAAATGAAACATTTTGTACAAAGGTACGTATTTTGCACAAAATAACGTATTTTTTCAAATACAAGGTATTTTTTCGAAAATAACGTATTAATGACGTATTTTTCCAAAATAAGGTATTTTATGCAAAATAACATATTTTTTCTAAAATAACATATTTTTGTATAAAATAACGTATATCGTACAAAATAACGTATTCATTCAAAATAACGAACTTTATTCGAAATAACGTATAATTCCCAAAATAACAAAAGGGCACCCACCACGCAGTTGACCCCGTACTTGTGCGAGGGGAACTCGGCCAGCTGCGCGCCGGCGTCGTGCAGGTCCCATATGCGCACGCACGGCGCGTGGCCGCACTCGCCCGTGGCCAGGTAGCGCCCGCAGCCGGAGAAGGCCAGGCACGTGATGGTCTTGCGGGACGCGTTGAGGATGTGGCTCTGGCGGTTCTTGCGCGTGTTGTACAGCACCACGGTGCACCTGCGGAAACAAAAACATTTATTTATTTTACCGGAGTTGGAGAAAAATGTAAAATTAAGAAAGTAGGTACTGTAAACAAAAAAGGAGGTACATTGAAGGGAGATCCTTAAACCCACCATCCACCCGCAGCTGTTATAGAGTCCTAGGGGACTCTCTGTCAGCTGCGCATAGAGGAAAGTTATCATAAATATTCCTAAGGATTACAAACTCTATGCAGATCAAGAAGGGGGGAGGAGGATGTATGGGCAGAGGCCAACACGTCGTCCCCACCCCTCAGGATCCCCTCAATGCCTCTGTTTTTTTAATTCAAAAATATGTATTTACACAAACAATTTACATAAATAAACGTATCCAAATATACAAAAACCATTTCTTGAAACAATAATAACACGACAAACATAAGTAAAAACACGGATATTTACAATGAGAGAACGGCTTTGAATAAAGAAGGACTCCCTGGGTGGTCAGAGGCAGAAGATCCGAATACCACCCCCGTAAGGGGAGGACAAAACAAAAGAACGTGCGCGTTCCGCTCGGAATGAAGCGCAGTCCCAACTGAATGAGCATCCCACAGGAACAGTTGCCTATCCCACCATATTTTACCCACCTAGGCGTCCGCGCATCTGAGGAGCTCCCAACGCGATATCCAAGTCCGGACAAACTGACGGAAGAGTGCAAAATTCGTATTGTTGGCCATCAGATCCACATTCCACGCTGGTCGCATGACCCCTGGAAGACCATTCAGCATCTCATCTCTGGCATCATCCAATAGCACACAGTGCCACAAGATGTGTTCGGCCGATTGATGGTTATCTCCGCAGGCACAGCTCGAGACAGGGGCAAGTCCAAGCTTATGAAGCTTGTCTCCATGTCCCGAAACCATTTGTGCGGAATGATGGTCAAACACCAAGAACTTACTACAAACCCTGTGTCTGATAGAAGGTAAAAAAGACCACGTCCATCTCCCCGTACATGCCATGTCCCATATATTCTGCCATTGATGGAGAGTTACGCCAAGCATAATATCACATAGTACGCTAAATCTTATCTCGGAAGGGCACAGCTCAAAACCAAAGTATTACATATTCTCTCCTATCCTCACAGAGCGTTTTACTACTGCCTCTCTTGTCTCAACATCTGTCGGGAGAACTCCTGCAAGCACAGGAAGAGTCTCAGACGCCACAGTCCGATATGCCCTTGTCAGTGCCATCAGAGGAACCCTCTGTCCACGATATACAATCGAAACGTTATGTACTTTGTCAAGTTACCCATTGACCTATCAGCGGAAGTGATTTAGTGTTGAAAAATGCACAAATGTCATAAGCAAGCCGCTCTACCATCCAAAACCGCTCTTTCGTGTATCAATATAAATTACTCACTAGACGTTACTACAAAGTTATGACGTCACTTTTGCTGAAAACTGTCATTCTGATCAAGCTATATTTTAAGGACTATAATGAGGTGTGCATATGTGTGTTAATTCTTCTCTGTAAGGGCGCATCTGTGTGTACGCACTTTTTGAACATTTAAATCAATGCGAGGTTTGCTTCCAGCGTTCGCTGATTGGCTGACCAAATTACGAACGCTCGCGTAAAGAACAAAGGGCGCGATATTTAAAATGGTTTGACGAGTCAGTTTGACGGTTTAATCCGATCGATTTCCAAACGTTTGTAGGCAACCAAAGCCTACATTGCTTCTAAAGTCGAATCGTAACTGATACCAATGTATAAAATCACTTTTTTATTACTTTTTCAGCGAATTGTAATCGCATCAAAAACATACTTAACCCAACAATGCCCAATGTAGACGATCGGCTACATACCGATAATCGGTGTATAAAAGTTATTTCAAACGGGTTTATCATAGTCCTTAAAATATAGCTTGATTAAACGACAGCTGTCAAACTAATGTTACTAGTGATAGGAAATTACTGATGACTGATCATGTACCGATCAAATCGATTTTGTAAGTTATTTCATGCAGCAAACATGCGACTCTGTTTCCGAAAATTGATATAAAAACGCAAAAACAAGCCTATTATAGTGTGTTAAAGACAATTATTTACTAACATATTACAACAGAGATGAAGAACATTTAAGAGAAGGTAATATAGAAGTCCTAGCAATCTACAGGGCTTATGACCTGTCAATGGCTGGTTTAAGTGGCCACTTTACACACTGTGTAACATTCACCACTCTGCCTACATTGACAGGTCATAAGCCCTGTAGATGCTAGGACTTCTATATTACCTTCTCTTAAATGTTCTTCATCTCTGTTGTAGTATGTAAATATAAACAGCTCCCCGGGGAGTTGAATCCTGTCCTTGTCTACAAAAATTTGGACAAACTCAAAATATTGTTGATAAATTACCTGGTCCATAAAGAAGTATAGAAATTGAAAAAAAAATATATTTTCAGACGTTGCCTAGTATGTAGGTGAAATAATTTAATTAGATGAATCTCACCCGCATAAAAAAAGGTTTCAGCTCTTTAACTTCACAAACATCAACAGATGAAAGAATTGAAGGAATATAGATGTAGAAATATAGGCAGAATGGTGAATGTTACACAGTGTGTAAAGTGGCCACTTAAACCAGCCATTGACAGGTCATAAGCCCTGTAGATGCTAGGACTTCTATATTACCTTCTCTTAAATGTTCTTCATCTCCGTTGTAATAATAACATAAATTAATATAAACAGCTCCCAGGGAGTTGAATCTAGTCCTTGTCTACAAAAATTTGGACAAACTCAAAATATTATTGACAATTATTTTCTAAAAAATATGACATTAAATACAACCATAACACCAACAAATGAATTATTTTTTATTCGATCGATTTACATTGATCAATTTGTCCCATCTCTAACATTTTTGCAAAATGACGTAACCTTGTAAGAACGTCAAGCGAACGTAAGCAAACATTAGTCCAGAGCTTACTTCTTCCACTCCTTGACTACGCGGATGTATGTTATCCAGATGCTAACTCTGAATTGCTTGATAAGTTAGAACGATTGCAGAATATTTGTATTCGTTATATCTTTAATCTTCGCAAATTTGACCACATAACCGAGTATCGCACGCAACTACGCTGGCTCAGTATCGGGCATAGAAGAAACATTCACATTCTATCACTTCTTCACAATATTTTAAATAATCCCACTTCGCCTATTTATCTGAGAGAGCTCATCCAACCTCTTTTACAACACGGACTATCTCTTCGTTCTAGTAACGAGAGAACCCTTTAATACCCTGTCATCGCTCTAATTTTCTTGCCTCCTCTTTCACAGTAGTGGCCGCTCGATTGCGGAATAATCTACTCACTAATGTTAGAGACGCCTTCTTTATTTACATTTAAGTCAAGATTGAAATGTCACTATCTAAATATTTAAATTGTTCCTTTATCCTTCTTCTTTCCTTCCCATCCCCTCTCCACCCTTCATAGTATAGTGTTATTTTTTTAAATATATATTTATTTTGTTAATCTTTGTTTTTAATTTTTGTATAAAATTGTAAGATTCAATATGTCCATGTATTTATAATTTTCTCAAACTGAACGGTTTGGGTAGGTAGGAAGAAATTGCCTTAAGGCAATATGCCCGCCCTTATATGTATATTTATTGTATATGTATATAAAGTGTCAATAAATAAATAAAATAAATAAACGTCGTTAATAATTAGGTTTGTTGTAGTTTTTTATAGTTTTAAAGCTGATTTTATGTAATAATGTTGATTTACATGTCAATCATTGTATTAAAAAAATTAATTAACATACCAGATATCAACATTTGTGTCAATATAAATCACTCCTTAGACGTTACTACAAAGTTATGTCGTCACTTTTGTTAACATCTGTCATTCTAATCAAGCTATATTTTAAGGACTATAGTTTTTTTATATCATAAACATACAAGCCATTATAATTTATTTTTAAATTCGCCACCAGAGTAAAAACTTTTCGATAAAATTTGTAACAAAAAGTCAGTTGTACGTATTATATCAAAAGTGTAATTTAGTTCAAGTCCAAATGGTGATTGCTAATAGCCGAGTAAAAGCGGTTGAAATGCGATCTTTTAGACGAATGTGTGGAAAATCAATGTATGACAGGGTTACGAATGATGAAATCAGGCGAGAGTGTAAATCTGTGTCAAGTATAATTGACAAGATTAAGAAAGGGTCTCTAAGATGTGTTGGTCACGTAGAACGAATGGACGACAAAAGAATGGTAAAACAGGTATATATATGGCAAAAATGAACGATAACGTGAGACGAGGACGACCGAGGTCTTCCTAGCATGATCAGATAAACCAAAATCTTAAGTCTGGTCATGTCAAAAGCGGGCAGAACCGAAGGGCATGTTTAACAAGGTGTATGAATGTGGAAGAAGCCAATAATGTATGCCAGGATAGACGTGTGTGGCGGTCCACATACGTCTATTCTCTCTGCCTACCCCTACAGGGAAATGGCGTGATGGTAGTAGTAGTAGTAGTAGTAGTGATTACTTTGTTGTTTTTTTTTAAGATTTGAAGTTACACTTGTTTCTTTCATTACTATACAAAAAGATGTTCATAATTATTTTTATTTGTTTTCTTTACATTATTGTATTTTTTAACCTTTCGATGCATGATGTAGCATCCACATACCTAAATAATGAAAATAAAACTGAAAAAAAAAAGTTTTTTTTTTTTTTTTTTCCCAGTATGTTGCATCAAAAAAATACAAAAAAAAAATTTTTTGTTAGAATTTAAAAAATTGGGCATTCGAGGGTTGAACGTGTCCAGAAAAGTTAATAGCTTCGACGAAGAAACATTTTTTAGCCGGATATTTGCCAATCCGGATGGACAATCGCAGTTCTACGTTCTACGGTACATAAAAAAAACATATCTGCCTTGTGAATGCCTAATTTCCTTCTCCAATGAGCTCTCCGTCTTTTTTTAAATATCCAAACAAATACCGAGCCAAAAGATTGCCTTCTTTATACGCATATTTGTATATAATGAAAGACTTGTGACTTGGCGAAAAATTGCGCAATATGTACGCAGCTAAATTACCTTATGCGACAATAAATATTTATCACAAGGCGTTGAACGCTGGAAAAGTGTCAAAAGGGGAGTGAGAAAAAACACGGCTTTTGTTATCGACAAAACAATAACTCGTTTTTTTTACATGTCGCCTGCTGTAGACACTTCGGCGCCCTCGTCAAATGGGCGTACGCCATAAATTGCAAATGGCTTTATTATTTTTTTTAATCGATTTGCCGTTTTTGTAAAATCTGGACAGCGTAAAAAGATAATTGTTATTTTAAAATTAATATTTGAAGCACTAACTTAGTGCTTTTTCATGTTGAATAATATAACTGAGCTGAAACGTGGACAATGCGTGCTTATGAGAAGAAGAGGATCGATGCATTTGAGATGTGGTGTTGAAGAAGGCTGCTGCGTGTGCCTTGGACAGCCAGAATGACGATTGCATCGATACTGGAAGAGCTCCATATTACAACTCGTCTGTCAGTGGTGTGTTTGAGGAGGATACTGTCTTTCTTTGGACATGTTGCTAGACGTGAGCCAAACAATCTAGAAAAGGCAATAATGTCTGGCCGAGAGGAAAAGCCGGGGTAGGAAACCTATGCAGATGGACTGGCCAAATAAAGGAGGCTACGGGGCTAAAATTTGATGAGTCAGTTCGTCGGGCTGAGGACAGACTGGAGTGGAACAGACTAATCAGAAGTGTTCATGGTGATCACGATCCTCAGCATTGAGGGACCGACTTGTTAGAAGAAGATTCATTGTGTAAAATCAATACTATATTTAATCGGCGGACCGGTTTTCGAACATGACTGTTCCTTTGTCATACAATAGCATATTATTGCAAAAAATCTAGCAAAATGTAAGTAAAAATTATTTCTGAAAGTTTAATCTTCTTCTTCTTCTCGGTTAAGATCGATTAATTTGGTATCAGCTAAAAGCTAACTCCTGAGACTTTGAGTTTCAGCTGTTCTTCCCTCACCTCGGTGGTCTTCCGGGCAGACGGCAAACGGCCGGGATTTCGTGGGAAATGGTATGAGGGATTTTGGAGCTGTCCATTTATAGAATTATTGACGTAATCTCTCCATAATCTATTTACTATGCAATGGGTATCGCAAATCCGTCTAACTTCTTGACTCTAGATTCTGCCTCTTTTGGGTTTCCTTGCGATTGCCTTTAGTACTTTCATCTCTGACGTTCTGAGCAGTTATTTGGTTTTTCTATTTAATTTTTCTACGTGGTTTTTCGTATTTTTTATTTTTTCTCTATCTATCCTCACCTCTGTTGTATACACCATGATTTGGTCTGACACACGTTTTGTATATCCAAATTATGTTTCCAATAATCATGTGTTCATTGTACTATACGACATTTCTTAGGCATCCAGATGTTTACTAACTGAGATGGATATGATCTCATCATCACTATGGCAGAATCATCTGCATAGCATGTGATGGTAGTGACCTTATCTCCCTTAGTAGATTCACAACTTTTTTTTTATTCTTAAAAGCGTTTTTTTTATATACATACTTATTCTGCTTGTGTAAGAAAAGTAATTATTGTTGTGCTATATTAGGTATAAGGGTGCTAAACTTGCTTTGTTTCTTTGTTGTTCTCAATATGTGTTATTTTCTAAATGTTAATATTATTTATGTCCCGAATTGAGTTGTTGTAACTCCTGGGAATGTAATTCAACGTATTATACTTGTAAAATACTTTGTGTTATATGATTTATAAATAAAAAAAATTAAAAAAACCCATGTACTGTGTAACACTTCATGCCTCGATGCCCAAAATCCGCTGACTCTGTCAAACCAAGACATCGAAAGGGTCGAGAGTTTTAAATATCTGGGGTGGTATCCTGAACCACTCTCGTGGTACGAGAAAACTGTTTTTCTCGTGTGTTTTGTATTTTTGAGAAAAACTGCTCTCTCGTGCCAAGAGAGTGGTTCAGGATACCACCCCTGGGAGTATATGTTACGAAAAATGGCAGCTTAGGTAGGGTTGTTCAGTTGTCCAAATATTTATGTAAGTAGTAATTATTTAGTATTTATTTAAGTATGTAAGTTGTCCAAATATTTGTAACTACAAAAATTTGGACAAACTCAAAATATTGTTGATAAATTACCTGGTCCACGAAGAAGTATAGAAATTGAAAAAATAACATTTTCAGGCGTTGCCTAGTATGTAGGTGAAATAATTCAATTAGATGAATCTCACCCGCATAAATAAAGGTTTCAGCTCTTTAACTTCACAAACATCAACAGATGAAAGAATTGGAGGGATATAGATGTTCAAATATAGGCAGAATAGTGAATGTTACACAGTGTGTAAAGTGGCCACTTAAACCAGCCATTGACAGGTCATAAGCCCTGTAGATGCCTAGACTTCTATATTACCTTTTCTTAAATGTTCTTCATCTCTGTTGTACATATACTTTTTTTTTATATTTATTTCGAATACAAACAGATGTACAGGTTAAATGAATATTTAAAAAAAATAAAAATATATAAAATGTATACATAGTAGGGCCTGCCATCCAATTACATGTATTCACTAAATAATACTGTAATAAAGCGACGACGGCTTGAAGTTTAAACTATATAAATAATAAATATACTATATGTTAAAATAAGATAAATATGGACAAAACAAGGAGATGGTGGAAAGGAAAAGAAGGAAATTGATAAGGAGTGGTAAAGGATGATTGAAGGAAAGTGAGAGTGGAAAATTGCATTTGATTTAATGATTAAACGAATTATGAATGAAGAGCATGAATCAAGCCTATTAATTCTCTTACATACATATATATACATATATATATATACATATATATATACATATATACATATACATATATATACACACTGTTTTGTATCTTATTTCTCGTAGGGCTAAAGTTCCTCATTTCAAACAAACTTTTATGGTTACTCATAATCGAACAATGCACTTCCTTCTGCGTAATCTATGCAAATAAAAACCAACAGCATGACGATGTAGTCTAGGTCAATACGATAGCCCACGCTGAGACGACATCAGACCACGCTCGCCTGAGGACATCGGGTCCCAACATATGGGGCAAGGTCCCGCTATCGCCGCGGACGGATTACCTGCCGACTGGCGTGTGTGCCTGGGGACACCAGACGCAAGATTAGAAATCTGCACACCGAGGGAGTTTCTTTAGTGCCGCGTCTACGAGGATAAGGACGTACTCAAAATACTGCTGATTTAGTTCAAATTTAAACAGCGACCGGTTTCGAAGCTACGCAAGCATTTTATCAAACTGGCATATTAAAAATAAATATATATAATATATGCAAAGTAGATGCTTACATAAATAATGAACGACTAACTAAAATTGAACATGTTAAATACTTAGGACTAACAATAGACACACAATTGACATGGATAATTCTCAACCCTCTCACTTCTGTTCAATGTACTTCATAGTCCTAACGCTCCTATATACCTGTGTGAAAAATTTCAACGCTTATCAGTTCATGGTTTACCTCTTCGTTCTCATTCTCAAAGCACTCTCTTAATACCCATACACAATTCCTCTTTCTTCTCTAACTCATATAGTGTCCATGCGGCTCGACTGTGGAATCATCTCCCATCCACAATCAAAGATGTTACTACATTATCTCTGTTTAAATCACGTCTGAAGAAACATCTCCTTTCTATTCCTTAATCTCTCCTCCTTTCCTTTTTCCTCTTTCCTCTTTTTTTCCTTTTCCCATTGAGTAATAGTTTTGATTTAAGGTAATTTATAAACAAATATGTTTATTTCTATTTTATATATTTTTAGCTTTTTAATCTTTTTTTTGTTCTATTGAATATGTTCTGTAACTTGAATTATAAAAATAAAACTTTTATTTTATTGGTTGGTTGGAAGAAATTGCCATTTGGCAATAAGCCCGCCAATGTACAAATAACATTATGTACAAAAAGTTAAATAAATAAATAAATAAAATAATTCATATCAACAATTTAATTAGCAAAGTGGCGACTTTATCGAGTCTATTTTTTTAAATCAAAAACTATGTTCCAATAAAGGGAAAAAAAATGTATGAAGCCTATGTAAAAACTAAAATATGTTATATGCAACTACTATGGGGAACAGGATATCAAAATGACATAAACAGACTACAAAGACAGCAAAATAAAATATTAAAGTTAGTATACGACCTTCCCTATCTAACAGCAACTAAAGAACTTTTTGAACAAACTAAACAATCAAATGTAACTGAACTCTTTAAACTAGAATCCTTAAAATTTATTCATAAATTAGCCACTGATGTAATTGTAGACGAAGAATTAAAACTTTAAAAAAACTGTAGTAAACATGGACACAATACGAGAATATCACAAAAATATCATATACAACCTTTTAAAACGAGAAAAGGACAATCGAGTCTAATAAACCATGGACTGAAATTATACAATAACCAGACAAAACTAAACAAAAGACTCAGACAACCTTTACTAAAGATGTTGAAAATATTATTATTAACAGTAGAATGTGAATTTTAAAAGTGAAAATATTGTTGGTATGTAACCCGCAAGGGTTTATCAATGAAATTTAAATATTTTTTAATGCTGTTCTTCCTTCATCAATTTGGCTGTTTGTTGATGACACTAACATTCTCAAACAGATTGAGAGCCCTTCCGATTGTTCACTGTTACAATCTGACTTATTGTCTTTTAGCACCTGGTGCTCATCCAATAATCTACATCTCAACTTAAGTAAGTGAAAGGTTATAAGATTTTTTCGTCTGGAAAATCCAATCATATACGACTACTCACTGAACGATGAAATATTATCATCTGTGTCTAGTATACGAGATTTATGTATTATACTTGACACTAAACATTCTTTTACAATTCATATTGAACGTGTTATCAATAAATCCTTAAAACTCCTTGGATGTATTAACAGAAGCACAGCTGACTTCAAAAATATCAATACCCTTAAAACTCTCTTCTGTTCCCTAGTTCGCCCGCACCTAGAGTATTCCTCTGTTATCTGGTCTCCATATTATGATGTTCACATCAAGAATATTGAATCAGTTCAACATCGATTTTTGAGAAAGATAGGCTGGAGGTTGAGCTTATCCAGAGACCAATAAACGTATAATGAGTTAGAAACTAGCTTAAATATATCTTCTCTTCAAGACCGTCGAAATAAATCCAACCTTCTAGTCCTGTGTAAAACTCTCAACTCACTCTTTCGTGCGCCTGAACTACTGAGCTTGGTAAAATTAAATATCCCAACTAGAAACCTCAGACAAAAATTTTTCTTTCATACCGATAACCATAGAACTAACTATGGTTTTCATTCCCCTATGCCCAGAATTCTTAGGTCTGCCAACAAACATACCAGTCTTGATTTCTTTAATAACAAGTTGTCTTCTTTCAAACGATCACTGAATCAAATTTAATTATAAACACCTCTCTTCCGCTTCCATTCCCACAAAGTCTACTATATACCATTGAGTCTTTCTTCTTTTTTAATAATAATTTTCTATGCATAAATATGCCCTTATGCCCCATTGGGCGTATATATAAATAAATAAATATAAATACACACGCACCCCATAGAGAAAAATGTTTTTAAAAGTAGTGACGTAAAAACGTACCCACAGTTGCTGAGTTTGTTTGTTTAAACCAGGGCTGCATTCAACGAGCATGTTTATTTTACCAACAATTGGAGGATCTTCATTTTTGGTATGTAAAAACAACAATTATGAGTTTCTTATACAGCACCATAAGAGTAATTGAATTAATGAACTTTAAACTTAAAATTTAAAACAAATTTTATTTGACATAAAACGGATATTTTTATATCATGTTAAATAATATTTGATGTTTTAAAGATAATGTCGGTCTAATGTCCACCACAGAGTTGTTTAATCCGAGGTCAAATTTTCATAAGTTCTCTTATTAAATGAGCAAAGTAGAGTAAAAAAAATTACTACCCTGGCAACACTAACGAAATTTCCATTTTGTTTCTTCGACAATCTGACAGATGGAAAAATTATTCAGTTTTTAAGTAATTAATTTGCTACTTACACATTCATTTGCTAAGTACACATGAAATGTGATCTTATCCTGTTTTTTTAAGATCCTAGCAGTATTTCTACACTTTAAAAGGACACAACACGGCATAGTTGAATTCAATTCAGGAGTTCCGTACTGAGCGACATCTACAAAAAAACTAATGGGTCAAAACGTAAATCTACTCATTTTTCAGTAGTTTAGTCGCCTTCTGTTTGATGTGCGTATACGGTTTCTGGACTATTCTAAATTCTATACCTTCCCGCACCTATTTTAAAAATAAAGTCTCTAAAATGACTGAGTTTCAATATCTTTTCAAATAAAATATTGTGGT